>CANDYM010000182.1:0-21477 GCA_947397865.1 Polietes domitor
CTGTCTATTGAAATCACGCTAGCTTCCGAACAAAATGAGCAGGAGGTTGAAATTTTCCGTAAATGTGTATTATGGTTGCAGATCGGTTGGGATTGACAGTGGGCGAAATCGGCCCATAGGAAAAAAATTTCCCTAACAAGGACTGAAAATACCCCTAATATTTAGAATATTTAAGCATTTTTTTTCAAATTTTCGATTTTTATACACATGAAATCTGTTTCGTACCTTTGTACAATCACCAAAAAGTATAAAAAAGATTTAGCGCGAGAATTGGGACAAAAGGGATAAAAATGGTACCAAAGATACGACAGCAGACATGAAATTCGATGTGCACGTCCCTATAATTACGTAGACACGTAAAATAAAGAGATTTTTCGGAACTGCCAGTTGCCTTAAGATATTTTGGTACATCAGAGGCAACGTTTCGTACCATGCTCCTCCACCACTTTGTAGCAACGAATAGTAGTTAAAAATATAGTTTTTTTATTATTTTATTTTCGTTATTTTATTTTTTTCCACGTTTCGTTTCCTCCACCACTTTGAAACAACGAATAGTAATTAAAAAGATAGTTTGTTCATTATTTCATATATATTCTCTTATATATTTTTTTTTAAACTCAAAAAATGAACTTTTATTATTTTTACCTTTAGGGTAAAAATGGGCCGAACAAATGTATACAGCAACTAGAATAAATAAGTGGTTTTTTGGATATTTGTACTTTTAACGAAAATGAGGCGAAAAGGGATAAATATTTGATACAAATCTTGAGAAGAAAATTTACGTATTTACACATACAAAAGGACGCGGTGAACTGCAAAAATTAGTAGACTCGATTTGACCTGACATTCCCCCCACAATTTATGAAAACCCTCAAACATCAGGTAGACTTGGAAAATTTTTATAGAATATTTCAGAGAAATTAAAGCCAAACTGGCACATTTATGGCGCATTCTAGTGTCTTTTTACCTAAAGGTGATTCTTTTCATATCAATTTTGTGAAAAATACAATTTATGAAAACCCTCAAACATCAGGTAGACTTGGAAAATTTTTATAGAATATTTCAGAGAAATTAAAGCCAAACTGGCACATTTATGGCGCATTCTAGTGTCTTTTTACCTAAAGGTACAAATTTCAAATAGCCTTTCGCTGCTCATGGTTCATTTGTAAGGGGTCGTCATTAGTTGACTTTGGGAAAGTTTAGGTCTACTCCTTATATTGTGTATCATCAAAACTACAGTGTGTACTACCAATGTCAGCTTCATATTTTTTTGGTCAAATATGCCACATTGTTGTGTTATATTTTCTCTAGCACTTCTGGTCATACATATTTGGTAATACAACTTTGTAATGGTATTACGATAGTCGGCTCCGTCCGACTTTAGTCGTTCCTACCTTTTTTATGTTGAGTGGAGAATTCCCTATCTCTAAGAGCTACCCTAATAACCACCCATAGCAAGCTATTTAAGTTAAGGCCTTTTCATTTACAGTATTTTCTGTCATTTTCCTTTATCGCTGACTTTCTTTTGGTAACTTTTTTAATGCAGCTAGAACTTCGTTGACTTTCACATTATGAAAGTTTTATTGACATTACTCAACCCTAACCTTGGACAACGATGAAGACCATCCTTACATTTGACATGAACGTTCAATTTAGCGTGTTATGCTATTTTCGGCTTCTTTTACTTGATCTATAATTAAATTCCAACGTTTGCAACAATTGTCATAGACACTGACACAATGTCTCGCCAAGATTGTTTTTTGGATATTTGTCAACAGAAACAAAAAACGAGTACAAGTTCGACATGCATTACTAAAGAGTAGATGGAGCAAAACATATATTGTACTTGAAATAAAGGAGAATACAAATGTCTTGTAAGTAGATAATGATTTATTCAAGAGCAATGCTTGAACTTTTTACATATGTCTAGGATTGTGTAGACGACTTTGATATGAAACAAGAAAAATTGCGTTAAGTTCGGCCGGACCGAATCTTATACACCCTCCACCTTGGAGTAAATTTCAGCCTGGCCTCAGCCAGGAATCAGTGACGAAAGTCCAAAATTGGATAAAAGCTTTTGGTAAAACTGACAATACTAATTGATAGAGAACTTATTACCGATCAAAAATCCGAAAGCCGATTCAACATCGGCCAAAATTTGTGGTTTATATACCAGCTCAAAGTTTATTCATTTCTTTAGAACTCAAGAAAAAACAAAACGTGAAAAAATTTAAAGATTCATAATTGGGTTACAGACAAATTATCTACAATTTTTACGTCTTTGGTCTCGTTTGAAAGGTACGTTAAATTAAATGACGTAAAACAAAAATTGGTGGTTTCCGAGGCTTAGTTACCCAAAAATCGCGGTAGTAAAAATAACACTATATTTTGATCGTTTTTCAACTTTGGTGGAATAGAACTAAAAAAGTATTGATAAGTTTTGGAAGACACTACTTTTAGGTGATTTAGTAGACATTCCTCTGTGGTTAGTAGAGATTACTCTTTCTGCAATTAAAGTTGGCTGCCGATACTTGCCTGTTCGCATGTTATTACAATAAAAGTGTGGCACCTCTAATACATTTTTTTTCGCATTTTAAAAAGCAACATATTTGGAGTATTATGACCATCAGAGTCTTGAAATTTTGTGAGAGTTCATTGGGTTTAGATTTAGATTTTTCGGTACGTGTTTTTGTCTGGTGAAGAGGGCGGGGTTCAGTTAGTTAACTATAATTATATTACTAAATATGTGAATATATGTTATGTTAGATCAAAAATAAATGAAAAATGATTAGTTTGGTAACAAAAAAATAAATGTAAAATAACACGAAATACAATGTTTTTGAAAAGAAAGACAAATCCATATTCAACGTCTGATTTTAAAGCTTCCAGTAAGTATAGGATGAAATTTGTGGTCTCATTTGAAAGCCTATGATGTTTTCTTTACAACATAATTGTGCTTTTGTAATTATATTCCCTATTTCAGAAGTTATGATTTTTGCAACGAAAAAAGTCAAAAGGCCCCACTGTGCGTCGCTTAAAAACAAGAATTCCAATAAGTTTATAAGTTCTTAATATTTTAAAATAATACTTTAAGTCAATTGAAAATGTAAAAATAAAAAAACTTAAGTGCCATAAATATTGGTAGATAGTTTATACGTTTATACGTAGTCAATAGTTTAATTTATAGGCACTGTTCAAGAGAGTGCTAAAAAATTGACCCAAGCTGTAATGCTATTTATTTCAGCAGGAATGCGAACATAGCGGCGTATGTACACATACACCTGCATATGTTATTGCATTCCCTTTTGTTATGCTGAATTGGGTTTGGTTTTGTGTTGTCGCTTGTAGGCAAGGATGTGGTGGGGCTACAAGCAACAGACATCAAAACCAAAACCAGTCTTTTATGATCCGCGAATTCGAGTGCGTGCATTCCTTCTCCCCCCAAAGTGACAAAGTGATAAAGTGAATTTCAAAATATAATAAGTGAATTATTAAAACGATTAGACCCCCGAATGTACATACAAAAAATAAGAAATAATAAACATTGAATTTAAAAAACATAAACATTGAATTTAAAAACAAACATTGAATTTAAAAACAAATATTGAATTTAAACAATTACAAAATTGTACAACACAACAAATACACATATAAGTGGAATACATATATCACGGTAACCAAACATAAAACAACAACAACATACTTAAAGACAGTGGAAAAAGGGTTGATGTACGATTGTACATATGTACATATCGACATCGCCAGCCATCTGTTCTTTATAGATAGTGTCAAAAATAAGTACTTACTTATTATAAAATATAAAACGACCCGAAAATAATTTTGTACCAAAATATAAAAATTGTGCTATTTATCATAATCAATAAATGGAATAATTTGAAGACTTAAAAGATAATTTTGCTAAATAAAACTAAGATTGTTGTCTAATTCTAATTATTCATTTAAAGTTAATTTAAGAATTAGTCTACCGTATTAAAACAAAAATCTACCTGTTGTAAAATCATTAGAAAGTCCTAGAATAAAATTAATCCGAGTTAAAACTAACAAAACAAAAAACCCAAATTCTAATTTATTATTGAAAGGCCAAAACGAGTAAAGCTCGTCGATAAACAGTTGGTCCATTCGAACCGTATAGTGTATTGAAAAAAAAAGACCCTGACACATAAAAAAGAAAAGCTAAATTGAGAAAAAAAACCAGTGAACAAAAAAAGTGGAAACAAGATAAAATATCATTTTGATAATAAATCATAGTGGTTACGTGACACATCTTGAATCTTGAAAATTTGAAAAAAGAAAATCATTTTATTTCAATTATTATAATCTCTTTTAAAATCTAGAAAAACAAATATACAAAAAGTGGTAAAACGAGCAAACAAAGACACTGTGAGTTTTGAAACAAAACAAGAACAGTTACAAAATAAGTTGATTGTACGTTGCATAACGACAAATCACAAAAAATACAAAAGAAGTACATAGAAATTTTGTGAAAAACAAGGTACCGCTACAACGGTACCCAACAAACTTCAGCGACAAAAAGTTGCGCCAACTACAGCGTCAGTGACGCCAACCACATCGCGACTTTTCGCCATTTTGGACATCAGCGTTAGCAACAGAAGCCAAGGACGGACACCTAGCTAAGAACCGAAGACCGAAAGAGAAGACAACAGCAACCCCAATTACATAAACAGACAAATAAGTAGTGAGTACAAAATTCTTAAATTTTATTAAAATTTAAAATTTCAAAGAGAATAAAGAGTTTGGAAAATAATTTATTTGGTTACAACATTGTGTAGCCACCTTGATATCAAACTCCAAACATGTCTTTATGCTCCTTGACTGATATCAATTTTGTAGAATACATTGAAATTTAATTTTGTTAATTAAATTAATTTTATGCCGGATTTTCTTTGACCCTTTTTCTCATCGTTGACCCTGATCGCTAGCGGGTGCTGTGCTTCACTTTTCGGACGTGCTTTCTTACGTCACAAAAATTGGGTGGGAAATTTTTTAAATTTTTCGAAACTTTCCGGTATCTTTTTTTGGATAATTATTTAAAAATTTCCAAAAATTAAAATTTTAGAAATTTTTTGGTTTTTTGCGTAACAGAAATTTAATGCGAAATTTTTAAATTTTTCGAAACTTTCCGGTATCTTTTTTTGGATAATTGTTTAAAATTTTCCAAAGATAGAAAAATTTAGGAATTTTTTTGGTTTCTTGCGTAACAAAAATTTAATGCGAAATTTTTAAATTTTTCGAAACTTTCCGGTATCTTTTTTTGGATAATTGTTTAAAATTTTCCAAAGATAGAAAAATTTAGGAATTTTTTTGGTTTCTTGCGTAACAAAAATTTAATGCGAAATTTTTAAATTTTTCGAAACTTTCCGGTATCTTTTTTTGGATAATTGTTTAAAATTTTCCAAAGATAGAAAAATTTAGGAATTTTTTTGGTTTCTTGCGTAACAAAAATTTAATGCGAGATTTTTAAATTTTTCGAAACTTTCCGGTATCTCTTTTTGGATAATTATTTAAAATTTTCCAAAAATTAAAATTTTAGAAATTTTTTGGTTTTTTGCGTAACAGAAATTTAATGCGAAATTTTTAAATTTTTCGAAAATTTTTTTTCGGTATTTATTTTTTTTTTTTTTTGAGTTTCTATTATTTCTTATTATATTTTCGGGCCATATAAGCGGTGAATATTTTTCTTCCGACAACTACACTGAGAAAAATTATATATTAGTTGTTGGTAAAAAAGGGAAATATACCGACATTTTTTTTTGACCCGATTCTTTTTTTTTGGTTTGATTCTACGTGAATTTTGTGATCATGGAAAAAATTTTATCAGAGAAATTCGCTAACTGCGTGAATGATCTGAAGGATTTTGATAACGTATACTCAGTAACGAAGTCTGAGGAAAATATACATGCTCTAGAGGTCCTGAGAGTTGAATTAGACTCTTTGTGGAGCCAGGTAAAGCGGGCTTATTTGGATTGTCGGGACCGAGTACCAGAGGCAGGCGAAGCTCCCATAGATAAACAAAGGCTCCGCAACCATTATAAGGAATCGCTTACAAGTTATAAGCGGGTTTTAAGTTCCATAAACGATGATATTCAAACGATAGAGGATCAACGATCACAGGAAAAACAGGAACGGCAATCGATGGGTCAAAAAACAACAGAAATGGATTTTTCCCCTATATCAAGACTGCCACCCTGCGACACTGACACATTTCATGGGGGTTATAGTTCTTGGCCGACATTTAGGGATTTATTTTCCGCTATTTACATAAAAAATTCCAAACTTAGTAAGGTCGAAAAATTATTCCACTTGAAACAGAAAACAACAGGCGAAGCTCGTGAAATAATTAGTCACGTGCCCTTGACGCACGATGGATTCGACATAGCATGGAGAAATTTAGTAAACCGATATGAAAATAAACGAATGCAAATAAACGAGCAATTGAAGACCTTGTTTAACTTACCTTCGGTTTCTTTAGATTCAGGTTCTTCTATACAAAAATTGCAGAGAACAGTGAATAGTTGCATCCAAACCTTGGATACACTTTCCATAGAAACTTCAGGATGGGGACCTATACTTATTTATCTTAGTTCAATGAAACTACCTAGAAATTTTTTGGAAGAGTTTGAAAACACCTTGAGCGATTGCGCTACAATTCCGACTTGGTCAGAATTCGATACTTTTTTGACTCATAAATTCAAGACACTGGAATCGGTCGGGAATATAAAACCCAATTTCTTTAAAAATAATCAGCCTAGATCAGATTATAACAGAAAGGAAAAGAGGGTGAATACGTTTCAGACGAATATAGCATCGAAGTCGCAGGATATGGGGGGAAGAAACAATAATTATACGAATTCAGAAAATGGGCAACGATTAAAAAGAGAACAAAGTTGTCAACTTTGTAAAGCGAATCATCTCTTACGATCGTGCCCAAAATTTTTGGAAAAGACTATAAATGATCGCATACACTTAGTGAAAATATCTCATCTTTGTTACAATTGTCTCTTACCGGGTCATGGGGTCGGAACTTGCAGAAATAATGGCAAATGCAGGAAATGTGAGAGTAAACACAACACTTTGTTACATAAGGGTAGTGAACCTAATTCATCAACATTTGAGTCACATCGCGACGATGCACGACCTAGTACCAGTGCAGCGGCGCTAACGACATTAGTACAGTCCACACCTACTTTAGAAACTCCTAGTATCACAACCCTGACCCTACAAGAGCGTATACCATTTTCGCAACAAAATCCTAAGGACACCTTGTTATTCACTGCGGTTGTTCAAATAAAATCAAGGGGACAAAGATATGATGCCAGGGCGATCATTGACCCGGGTTCACAGTCCACCTTCATTTCAGATAAGATAAAGAACAAATTGAATTTACCAACAAAACGAAATCTTGTTCATGTGACAGGTTTAAGTCAAGCAGTATCTGAGACGTCTACTAGGGCTTGTCTTTTTAATCTTTGTTCACGTGTCAATCCTGATTTTGAATTAGAAGACCCTTCCTTCGAATTTACCAATACACACTTTAGATATGACTCAACATAAGGAGGCTGCTCGACTGGAACTAGCTGACCCCCGATTTTATGAAAGCCGACCCATCGATCTTCTTATTGGACTTGATATAGGACCCTTGATATATACGCTGGAGGCTCCTATGCGATCCATTGGATCTCTATTAGCGCAAAGCACAGTATTTGGATGGATCGTTGGCGGGCCTATTAGTCAAAATTATCAATCTGAGGGTCGAATTTCACTTTGCAGCACTGTTTTTATTGAAAAAGTTCTCACACGTTTTTGGGAGGTGGAGAAGACCCCAAAAAGAGTTTTGAGGTCGGAGGCTGACACTTTTTGTGAGACGAATTTTAAACAAACGACTCGGCGCAATGAAAATGGGAGATACGTAGTTACTTTGCCATTCAAATCTTGTGAAGAATTGGGATTGTCTAGGAATATAGCAATGGCGCAATTCCATAGGATGGAAAAGAAGCTGCAGAAGGCGCCTGAAATCAAGGCACAGTACGATACATCCATTATGGAATACTTAGAGTTAGGACATATGAGAAGAATAAACCAACATGATATAGGGAAGACCCCACACTATTATTTACCTCATCATGCTGTCATTAAGCCAGATCGGGTAACCACGAAACTTAGGGTTGTTTTTAATGCATCCAGCCCCTCTTCAAATAAAAAAAGTCTTAACGACATTCTACATCAAGGGCCAATACTTCAACAAGACTTAGTGCTACAAATTTTGAAATGGAGATTTTTTCGATATGTTTTTAATGCGGATGTTACAAAAATGTACCGCCAAATATTGATAGACCCAAGTCAAGCTCCATTTCAGAGGATTCTCTTTAGAAAGTCGCCGAACGAACCTGTGGAAGATTTTGAACTTTTGACGGTAACGTTTGGAGTTAATTGCGCGCCGTTCCTCGCCATTAGGACACTTCTGCAACTTGCTGAAGATGTCAAAGACTCGTACCCCCTGGCCGCAGATATTATTAAACAAAATTTGTATGTTGATGATGTGTTGGCGGGAGCACATACGGTTGAGGAGGCAGTCATAGCAAGAAAACAACTAGTAGCGGCCCTGGACTCAGCAGGGTTCGAGCTTAGGAAATGGACTTCGAATGACCCACACGTACTTCAGGACCTACCTCCAGACACACTTCTTCCAGTCAATTGGTTAGATCTATCTGAGGGATCATCGACAAAGACACTAGGAATCCGTTGGAATATTTCCAGTGATTCATTCACTTTTGCTTCACCTCCCATTGATAAGAAAATAACACACACGAAAAGATTAGTACTTTCTACGATTGCTAAGTTTTTCGATCCTTGTGGATGGCTGGCTCCAGTCATATTGATAGCGAAGTTAGTCATGCAGCAGGTCTGGCTAGATCAAATCGATTGGGATGATAGTTTGAAACCAATTACTAATATTAATTGGCACAACTTTATAAAAACTTGTCCATCAATTGATACTGTGTCGGTCCCTAGATGGGTCCAGTTCAGTCCTTCTAGTTCCATAGAAATTCATGGTTTTTGCGACGCGTCTGAGAGGGCCAAAACAAGAGTAGCTCCAATTAAGAAAATTTCATTACCCCGATTAGAGTTGTGTGGAGCGGTCCTCTTATCCAAGTTAGCCGCTGCAATAATTCCCCAGCTTCGAATTTCCAATTTTTCGACCCACTACTGGACTGACTCAACAATCGTTTTGGCATGGCTTAAAAAACCACCTTGTTCTTGGAGCACCTTCGTCGGAAATAGAATATCTGATATTTTGGAGAATGTTGGAAATGAGAGTTGGCAACATGTGGACTCAGAGGATAACCCAGCCGACGTCGCGAGCCGCGGATGTTCTCCAAATGATCTGAAGGCTCATACGTTGTGGTGGCACGGACCTCAATGGCTGAAATTTCCCAGGGATCGTTGGCCAAGATGTGAAATTCAAGAGGACACCAATTTAGAGGCAAAAACAGTAAAAGTATTTGCAACAACGACCTTTGACGACCCTTTACTTCGGTTTTCTTCTTTGTCTAGGGCGTATAGGGTTTTAGCATATGCTCTGCGGTTTTGGCGAAATACAGGTTCAAATAGAATGCAAGGCCGAACAGCATCATTGGAAATTTCGGTTGATGAAATACAGGATATAAAGGCTCGATTAATAAGATCAACTCAAAAACACTATTTTGCCCCAGAATACAGCGCCTTAGCTAAGAAGATTCGAATCTCGTCAAGTAGTAGTCTTTTGACTCTAAACCCTTTTCTAGATGCAAAGGGTATAATTAGGGCAAATGGCCGTTTAGTACAGTCGCCGGCGTTAACATACGACGAACGGCATCCAATACTTTTACCGTATGACTCAAGAATGACTCAATTATTAGTGGAATTTGTCCACAAGATTACAATTCATGGGGGAAATCAACTCATGACTCGAGTACTTCGCTCAGAATTTTGGATATTCAGGTTGAAACCCTTAGTTAAGAAGGTCATTCATAATTGCCGAACTTGTTTGTTGTACAGGCAGCGGACACAAAATCAAATCATGTCCTCGCTTCCACCAGAACGTACTATGATTACAAGACCCTTTTGCAATACCGGAGTCGACTTCGCTGGCCCATTTAGCATCAAGAACTTTACTGGACGAGCCTGTTTGATTACTAAGGGGTATGTTTGCATATTTGTGTGCTTTTCTACTAAGGCCATCCACCTAGAGGCTACCAGCGATTTGTCGACTCAATCATTTCTGGCAGCTTTCTCTCGTTTCATAGGTAGACGTGGTTGCCCAGCTCGAATGTATTCTGATAATGGGACAAATTTTGCTGGAGCGGCGGAATTGATTCGAAAGGATAAGATGGACTTTATGAAAAGTCTCCAGAATACCACAATTCAGACGAATATTCACCAAAATCTTGATTGGAAGTTTATTCCTCCTGGCGCGCCTCATATGGGCGGGCTTTGGGAGGCCGGGGTCAAATCCTTTAAGACACATCTAAGAAAATTGATCCCACATATGAATTTTACGTTTGAAGAGCTTTCTACAATTTTGGCCCGCATTGAAGCTTGCTTAAACTCACGACCTTTAAGCCCCGCTAGCGATGACCCAGCTGATTTATCTCCGTTGACCCCAGCTCATTTTCTCATTGGTGCTTCCATGCTAGCTCCGGCTGAACCAGATATTTCCGATGAAAACTTGACTCTTGCCAATCGTTGGAAACGCTTGAGGATAATTTCACAACATTTCTGCCAGCGATGGAAATCTGAGTATCTGAAAGAGCTTCATCGTAGGTATAAATGGAAGTACCAAGAAGAAAACATCAAGGTTAATGATTTGGTAGTCATAAAGGATGAACGATTACCTCCGACTGAATGGAAGATGGGTCGTATTGCAAAGACTTACTCTGGTGTCGACCAAAATATACGCGTTGTAGACATATGGACCTCAAATGGTATAATAAGTCGACCTATAACAAAGACAGTCAAATTACTTTCGGACTGACTAGGCGTTTCCTTTCCATCATTTACCAAAATCACCACTAATCTATTTTTTTGTGTACTTTTAGTTATGGCTGCTTACTTACCACGCCAAAGCCGGTCTGTCGAGCGTGGCCCTCAACCAAATGTAAGGCCAGGCATCTCTGCAGACCGTCACCTCAACAATCGACCCAACGACCAGCATCAACGGTCTGGACATCGACCCGTGCATTGGCAATATTCGTGTGGGCTTTGCCAAGAGGATCATGCCCTAAAGTCGTGCCACAGGTTCTGCGACATGACTCCTCAAAAGCGGTATGAGGTGGTCGAGCGGCGTGGGTATTGCCGAAATTGTCTGGCCCGAAGTCATCTGGCTCCCGATTGCCCAAGCCTAACCGGCTGCCGAGGAGGTGATGGACGGCATCACACCATGCTTCATGGGGCTCCGCAGCTGGAAATTTTTTTGCGACCGACCATCCCAGACGAGCCGATATATAAGAGGTCGACAGTCTTTATCCCGACGGCTATGGTGCGCGTTTCGGATTTAGACTGTACGAGATGGTCGTCGGTGAGAGCTCTGCTTTGCCAGTCAGCGGTGGTTACCAAAATTGCCTATTCAACATTCACTCGACTTGGGCTTGCGGCATTTTGGTACAAAAATCACCGATTTACCACCTTCAAGCTCAAGTCGAGGCACGACACCAGCTCGCTGCTGTTGCAGGTGGATGCGATGATTACGGATGAGCTCCCTCGAAGACCCTATTCCGAGGCAATAATAGACGACCCAACTACGGATTTTGAAAAACATACGATCGCCGATGTGGACCCCTGCTGCAACACACCAATAGATTTGGAGCTTGGTGGCGATGTATTTGCTTGTCTACGGCAGGAAGGCATAATTGCTACAGGACTGGGGGCGGTTGATGCCTACCAGTCCCGTCTAGGCCATGTGTTCGCCGGCCCAACAACATTGAGGCGAAATCAAATTTAAATAATGTATAATTTTTTTTATGTATATACTGTATATAATGTATAATGTATATAGTGTATTGTAATCACTGAGTCACGGGGGGGGGGGGGGAGAATGTTCAAGAGAGTGCTAAAAAATTGACCCAAGCTGTAATGCTATTTATTTCAGCAGGAATGCGAACATAGCGGCGTATGTACACATACACCTGCATATGTTATTGCATTCCCTTTTGTTATGCTGAATTGGGTTTGGTTTTGTGTTGTCGCTTGTAGGCAAGGATGTGGTGGGGCTACAAGCAACAGACATCAAAACCAAAACCAGTCTTTTATGATCCGCGAATTCGAGTGCGTGCATTCCTTCTCCCCCCAAAGTGACAAAGTGATAAAGTGAATTTCAAAATATAATAAGTGAATTATTAAAACGATTAGACCCCCGAATGTACATACAAAAAATAAGAAATAATAAACATTGAATTTAAAAAACATAAACATTGAATTTAAAAACAAACATTGAATTTAAAAACAAATATTGAATTTAAACAATTACAAAATTGTACAACACAACAAATACACATATAAGTGGAATACATATATCACGGTAACCAAACATAAAACAACAACAACATACTTAAAGACAGTGGAAAAAGGGTTGATGTACGATTGTACATATGTACATATCGACATCGCCAGCCATCTGTTCTTTATAGATAGTGTCAAAAATAAGTACTTACTTATTATAAAATATAAAACGACCCGAAAATAATTTTGTACCAAAATATAAAAATTGTGCTATTTATCATAATCAATAAATGGAATAATTTGAAGACTTAAAAGATAATTTTGCTAAATAAAACTAAGATTGTTGTCTAATTCTAATTATTCATTTAAAGTTAATTTAAGAATTAGTCTACCGTATTAAAACAAAAATCTACCTGTTGTAAAATCATTAGAAAGTCCTAGAATAAAATTAATCCGAGTTAAAACTAACAAAACAAAAAACCCAAATTCTAATTTATTATTGAAAGGCCAAAACGAGTAAAGCTCGTCGATAAACAGGCACAAAATGAAAACAATTTTTCTACAAAAAATCATATAAAGTAGAAAATTATTTGATCGTTTCATCCTTAAGCTGTGAAAATTATACTCTCACTACAGAGTAGGAGCGTATATATCATAAGGGATAGAAAAAACTTTTATTGCTAAATTTTTTAACCCATTTAATACCTTAAAAGTACAAATATCGGAAAATTCCTTGTTATTACTCATCTACACTGTAAGACGAATATGCGCACCGAATTTTATTATTGTAGCGTCATCCAAGTTTATCCCACTTTTCTCGTTTACCCTTTAAAAGTACGAATTTCGAAAAAATCCTTCAATTTGCATTTGCAGGGATGTACACGCCGAATTTCATGATTCCAGCTCCGTCTGTTTGATTGGTACCATTTTGTATTCCTTTCTACCCAATTTCACTCACAAAAAGTACGAAGTTTGAAAAATGTTTCTTAGTCGCATTCGTGCTGTAAAAGTAATGCCCGTTCCGAATTTCATGATTCTAGACCAAATTGTTTGGTCTGGGCTGTGGTACAATTTTTATCACATTTAATCCCTTAAAATTACAAATTTCGAAAAATGTCTTCTTATCAGTGATTTGCGCTATAAAACGAATATACATATCGAATTTAATTATTGTAGCGTCATCCGTGTTTTTGGTACCTTTTTATCCCCTTTTCCCCGTTTACCTATTAAAAGTACGAATTTCAAAAAATTCGGTCATTTTGCGTTTCTTAGGATTTTGAGGTATGTACAGCTATGTATGTATGGTATGGTATGTTTCAGCTCCACCTATTTTATTGGTACTATTTTTATCCCTTTTTACCCGATTTCACTCCCAAAAAGTACAAATTTTGAAAAATATTTTCCTGGGCGCGTTGAAGCTATAAGAGACAGTTTTACCAAATTTCAAAATTCTAGTCCGAGCAGTTTGGTCATTGCGGTGGTAAAATTTGTATCCCTCTTTAACCCATTTTACCTTTTAAAAGTACGAATTACGAAAAACTCCCTTCAAATCTGATCTCTTCGCTGTAAGGGAAATGTACATACCAAATTTCATGATTCTAGCTTCAACCATGTTGTAGGTACCAATTTTATCCCTTTTTGTCCCATTAAACCCCCAAAAGTAAAAATTTTTAAAATGTCACTTTTTGGAATCTCTTCATGCTGCTAGAGGAATATCCATACCAAATTTCAAGATTCTAGGCCCAGCCGTTTGGTCAATGCGTTTTTATCCCTTTTTACCCCGTTTTACCCCTTAAAATTACGAATTTCGAAAAATCCCGTCTTATCATACCTCTACACTGTAAAAGAAATGTACACACCAAATTTCATGATTCTAGCTCTAGCCGTTTGGTCTGGGGAGTGATCAGTAAGTCAGTCACTCAATCACGCAACTCTTTTATATATAGAAGACGATATTTCTCCCCTGAGTGTGTGAGCTAAATGCACTAGAAAAAGGTTCATAAAAGGCAAGTCAGTGTAGTTTTTTATGTTGCACTCTGGTCCATTTTGTTCTAAAAAATAAATTTTAAAGGCTTGTCACTGCGACGAAATCGTTTCCAAACCACTATTAAACAATCCAAATTTTAATCGTGGATGGTGAACACATTTGGTGACCTAGCCTAATGTATATACGATTCTGGCCGAAGAAACCTAATACTATTGGCTCTCCCCTCGCGCAGCAGTGCACCGCAACACGACTTTTTCTTTAAAATTTAATTTATTCGTCATTTCGTTGACAATAGCAAATTGATTGAACACAAATTCACTTTACAATTTGATTAATTTATGTTCCCATTTAAATATTGGCAAATAGTAACGCGTTAGTAAAAAAGTTACCAACAAAAACGTGAGTTTAATAAAATGAATTCATTACGCCCTCTGCCATATGATGAATTTTATAATCAACATGCCAGAAGGTATGCTAGACATGGAGTTACGCAAACTGAGTTACATTTATATTCATTTAAAGAAAATATATTTTCAGTTTCAATCAATCAATTTTCTGAACAAATTTTAATTTGTTATCTTTAAAATATATTCACATTTTCCCAAACAACATTGAAATACTCATATATACTTTTTCATAAGCTTTCTCCCCCCAATGAAAATAATCAATATCGCACTTTTCGTTAATTCCAAATGAACTGTAACAGTTCTGATTCTCATACAGAATATTAAAGGAACGTAGTAGAAATTATTTAATACTGAATGACGATGTAGAGGAGTACGTAGATGCATTCGAGTGATGGAAGGAGTTGCAGACACAAAATAAAAAGAGGAAAATATAAAAATAGCATATCAAAGTAGCAAATCCCTCGCGAATTGAAATAAACTGAACTGTTCAGAGTTGTGTTTCACTAATCTGCAAAATGATGCCAGTATACATGCATACATATATTTTGCTAACAAACTCTGATGGCATATTCGAGGTCACGTATGTATGTATGTGTGCATGGATGTACATATGTATCCTTCCGGAATGCCACATCTCATATTTAATCCTTTACGGCCACATCTCTGAGGGTTTGTTGTGTCGAAAACTTGTTTGGCATATTCTTGCCACAACACGAGTCATCGACAGAAAACTTGTAACTGCTCCGTGCTTATGCAGATAATTTCGAGACTGTTTGTGTTGCGCCGATTGAATAAAATTTGCGGTGCTGCTACCATCACCCACCCACATTGCTACTTATTTACAGTTTTAATAAGAAATGATGCTTTAATTTTTGAACACGTCTACATGGATATTGCGTTTGAATCTTATGAGAAATATTGCGTCATGAGACGTCAGGAAATCAAGGCCGGATCAAATTAAATTTTAACCAGAAAGGATATATTTAAAGACGAAATCGGAGCTGAAAATATGATGCCCTACACCACTCATAAACTCAAATATTTTTAATTGGTGGGCGATTTTATGTAGTTCATATATCAAGTTTGGCAATGATAAATGGATTCTTGATTGGTCATTAGACAAATCGGTAGGGATATAAAGTTGGACCATTTAAAATTGGGTTGATCGGGTGAGTACTGCCGAGTCATTATTCCATTATTAAATGATAAAGTTCAACCTTTCCAATAAATCCAGACTTTTGAAAAAAAAAATAACCAGGCCGATTTTTATTTAAAATTATGGCCCGACCTACACCCTATGTACTCAATTGTTCATCTATACTTTGATTTCAATTTACATTTAGTTTTTTTTTGTTAAAACTCCAATTTATTTATATACCACCGTGGCAATAGTATTATGCGTTTGCAGAAATATTCACATATTCTAGAAAAAAGGGACGTTAAACTTGTGTGTGTAGGCTTCTGTAAACAACTTGAATTTGTAACATGCTCGTTAAAATCAGATATGTTTGCATTGGGGTCCACAAGAATTATCCGATTTGATATTTAAAGATTGATAACTTTTAATTTTCTTGGCAACAACAAATATTTATCACCCTAGTGAATTTTTAAGAAATAAAATGACGTTAAGTTCGTTTGAGCCGAGTGTTATATACCGTCCACCACGGAGTGCATCGGCAGATTTCAGGCTGTCGACTTTAAGTAGAAGTGTAATACCATATTAGGAAAATTGTGATATATATTTCAAATTGTAAGGTGCACTTGTGTGCATTGCTTTATATAGGGTCCGGCATTTAACGTTTTTTTTTTTCAACTATTCAAACGTTGGATTATTATTTGTGGGGTGTCCGAGGCAGCCATTTGAATGAAATTAGTTTTCATTATTAACCGGAAGGATTGTACTTTCAAATAAAAAAGAAATTTGAAATAATATTCAGTTTTTTATAGCATTTTTAAAAAAACAAGTATGGAAGGTTAAAGTCGGGCGTGGCCGACTATATAGTACCCTACACTTAGTCATTATAACCTATGGTGTAGGATATAAAAAGGTCTGTATTGTATTTGTAAGAAAATTTGGACACAAACATTGAATGGGAGCTATATACAAATCTGAACAGATCTGACCCATGTTTAGCAAAGATTTTCTAGTTGAAATATTAGACGCTTTCCCAAATTTAAATATGTGGTTTCTAGAGCGAAAAGAATCAAATCGGGAGCTATATATAATCTGAACCGATGTGACCCACTTTCTCTATAGTAATTTCTATTTGAAACATTAGCTGATGTGCCGAATTAGAAGTAAATCTGTTCAAAAATGCTATTTCTAGAGAGGAAATAATCAATTCAGTAGCGAAATTTGTAATGGAGCTATATATATATAAATCTGAACCGATCTATCTTATTTTTACCAGAGCAGTTTTTAGTTAAAATGTAAGTTGTTTTGCCAAATTTGAAGAAAATATGTCAAAGTTTGTGGTTTATAGAGCGGAAAGAGTCAAATCGGATGAGACATTTGTATGGGAGCTATATATAAATCTGAACTGATCTATCCTATTTTTACCAGAGCTGTTTCTAGTTGAAATATAAGCTGTTTTGCCAGATTTGAAGAAAATCTGTCAAAGTTTGTGGTTTCTAGAGCGGAAAGAGTCAAATCGGAGGAGACATTTGTATGGGAGCTATATATAAATCTGAACCGATCTATCCAATTTTTACCAGAGCTGTTTCTAGTTGAAATATAAGGTGTCTTGCCAAATTGGAGGAAAATTTGTTGAAATATGTAGTTTCTAGAGCGGAAAAAATAAAATCGGAAGCAAAATTTGTATGGGAGCTATATCTAAAGAGTGATTTTTTTGAGGTTAGGATTTTCATGCATTAGTATTTGACAGATCACGTGGGATTTCAGACATGGTGTCAAAGAGAAAGATGCTCAGTATGCTTTGACATTTCATCATGAATCGTCTTACAAACGAACAACGCTTGCAAATTATTGAATTTTATTATCAAAATGCGTGCTCTGTTAAGAAAGTTCATTGCGCGCTTCCATTTTATGGTCAGTTTAATCGACCCACTGAAGCGGCTATTCGGGCTATTGTGACTAAATTTCGCACCAAATTTACATTGTTGGACATTAAACCACCAACACGCTTACGTAGAGTGCGAACTGAAGAAAATATCGCAGCTGTATCGGCCAGTGTTAATGATGACCACCAATTTTCGATTCGTCGCCGTTCGCACCAATTGGGTCTCTGTTACTCAAAAACGTGGAAATGCCAAAATTGGACTAAGCGGATGGACCACCTAAGACGCAGCCGCGGTCAACATTTAAATGAAATTATCTTCAAAAAGTAAATGTCATGGACCAATCTAACGTTTCAAATAAAGAACCGATGAGATTTTGCAAATTTTATGCGTTTTTTTTAAAAAAAAAGTTATCAAGCTCTTAAAAAATCACCCTATAGATCTGAACCGAGTTGCTTCAAATTAAATAGCGTTCGTCCTTATCCCATAAAACTTCGTTGTGAAAAGTTTAATTTAGTTCTAGCAACAATTGCGACCTGGACTCAAAAAGTGATTCTAAGTCGATCGGTATAATAAACGATGGGTCTATCTCGTTTCCTTTTGGGTGTTACAAACAAATGCACAAAGACATTATACCCTGTGGTGTAGGGTATAAAAAGTTATTTGGCGGACCCTATATAAACTGTAATGCTTCTATATTATAATATTAATAGTCATCTACTGTACATTAGGCTGGGTCGCGGGTCATGCAAATGGAAAAACAATTTCCAGTCACCCCACGAAAATAAATTTGGGATTTTTTAATGATGATCTGCAAAATATTTCGTCACTGGTTCAAGCCATCTGTGAGCTAAACGCTCCTGAAAACACCTCTAAAAATCATGTTTTCCCGTGTAATTTTTTATGATGCTTTTTTGCCCAATTTTTTCCTGAATTAATAGATCGGTGCACTTTAAATAAGATTTGTTATTCTTGTCTAAGAATAACTCATTGGTAGTATTATAAGACGTTTATATTTATTTTTTGTGGTTTTCAAGCTGACAGCTAAAAACTCATATTTCTTGGAAACATTTTGTAAGAGTTGATACGAAAAAGAAATAGAAAGAATTAATACCTTTCGAATGACACCCAAGTTATGAATATCGGACGAAAGGTGACGTCACTGAATCCTTGTTTGAAAAATAATTTAATACAGGAGATGTAGTTTCAGTGCAAAAAATTCAAACTCTTTTTACAGAAATGAGCGCAGCGGCGTCAATTTAATTCCGATGTTCATCATTTAGGTATCATTCGGAAGATCTTGACCGCCGCCATTTATTTTTACTAACGCAAATACGAAAAATTTTTCAGTTGTCACTCTGAAAATCAACAAAAAAATACTTTAAACGTCCAATAATTCGACCAAAGTTACTCTAAGACAAGAATCAAAATTTTTATTAAAAGTGGGTTCAAGGTTCTATTATTTCAGAAAAAAAAAAATTTGGGACAAAATGTAACACAACAAAATTACACGGGAAACACATGATTTTTAGGGTTATTTTCAGGAGCGTTTAGCTCAAAGATGGATTGATCATGGAACGTAATATTTTGCAAATCCTCATTAAACAATCCAAACTTTATTTTCGTGGGGTGACTGGAACTTGTTTTTCTATTTGTATGGACGGCGACCCAGCCTAATAAGCATGAACACAATGGAAATTTATGTCACGAAATCGAAGCCGCTTTTAGAGTAGCCGTTTGGGCTCTAGAGCAGTAACAGGGAAAACATTTGGTTGGTGTCTATATTAACCCTTTCATACTCAGTGTTGCCCATAGACAACATTGCGAGTTAGTCCTATAAAATCTTTAAAATCACATATTTTGCAGAATTATTAATTTTTATTTTTGTTTACATATGTAACAAGAAATATTAAAAAGAGAACCAACAAACAAAAGTGAAGTCTCAATTGTTTGATTTTCTTGTATTTGGAAATTGTTAAGAAATTCCTCTTATTTTTATTGGATTCTTTGAGTACAAGAAAAACTGTGATATATAACAACGGTTTTTAAAATGAAGAAACATTTAAAAATAGTTTATTTTGTTTAACCGATATCTGAAGTATCGTATATGTATGAATCATCAAAAGCATAATAAGTTTTATATATCTATTTAAAAGAAAATTCGGGCATGAGAGGGTTTAACCGTTAAAACAGAGACTCATGAGAACCACCTTTACTGTAATTACATCCAGGTGGAATGTATCGATATCCCGAAATTTTACATAAGGTCTGATGCTTAATTAAAATCCATAGATATAATAAAGTCCAATTCCAATTTTAAAACCATGTATATTAGTTCGACAGTAACGCTGTTTAGGATACTTTTGAGTTAAGGGAGTCATTTAAAAGTATTACAAAGTATATTTGATTTAAAGCGAATATTTACACCCCATCTAACCAATTGTTCATCTATGCTTTGAACATGTATTCCCTTGATATACCGCATTGTCAACAGCATTATGCGTCTGCAAAATAATATTTTGCGAAGTGTGATGGCTTCTGTAAAGTTCAACTACCAACTACCAAATGTAACATCGTAAAGTATGAAGTTGAATTGGTAGTATGGACGTGGAATTCGAATGTGATATGTTGGCATCTGGAACCACCAGAACTATCCGATTTGATGTAAAAATTTCGATACTTTTTGTGAAAATATTGGCAGCTTTTAAACTGAGGGATAATATTAAGTCAAAGTTTTTAAGTTTGATAATACAACAACATTTAATTTTATTGTTAACCAGAAATGTTAAATTTTTCTAATGAATTTGTAAGAAATAAAGTGGTGAACTGAACTCAATTCAGTTGGCCTAGAATCTTTCATACTCACCACCATGGAGTGCATTCCATAGATTTATCGGCACAACTGAGGCTGTCGACTTTACATAGAAGTGCAGTACCATATTAGGAAACTAGTGATATATTTCAAACTGTAAGGTACACTTGTGCGCACTGTTTTAAGTAAATTATGATGCCTCGTTATTATAATATTAATAGTCCTCTACTATATATAAATATAATACTTCAAGGGTAATTTAATAGCGAACTTGAGGCAGAAATATTAGCTGTATTGTCCGTCGTCGTTAGAGAGACACATTTTTACTCAGGGCCGATTTGCAATTTCTAGATTCCAGCTACAGACCAAGTGTCTGTACCATTTCGACAGGAAAAGTACTAATTTTGAAGTTCCATTAAGTTTCCGTCCACGGTGGAATCTAAACATATAAGTTCATGATTCTGACTGCTGATCATTTAAGCGACTTAATGTTGTTATTAAAGTTGACTTATATTTGTTGTCGAAAATTTCATTACTAATTCGCCAAATACTGCTAATCTTAATAAAAACGCTTATAACTAAATAGCGGATTTTTATGCAAAAACAAACAGAACAGATCGTTATAATGGAGTTCCGACTTCTCACTAATGATTTTCATATTAAAAATGGATTTTGTATAAAAATCCGTTGTCTACTTCTAACTTAATGACATTGTCTCTGCCTGTCTATCATCATTT
>CANDYM010000183.1:0-26087 GCA_947397865.1 Polietes domitor
CACACACACACACTCACTCAGACAACCACTTTCGCACACTTTTCCCCCCTTTGTGCGCATGTACAAATAGTACTGCTGCTTTTGTTGTTTTATTCTTTTTTAAGTTGTAATATTTATTCGAATGTTGCTATTTTTTGCCTCCTCCATCCACCATCCTCTTGTCTTGTCTTATTTTAATTTATGGCATTATATATTCGTTCATTTTATCCTTTTTTCAATATTAGTTTTATTTAGTTCTAAATCTTTGTCATTGTTTTCATTTAATTTCACTGTATAGATTGCTGGTATTTTTTCTTGTTTTCTTTCTTCCTTGTAGGAAAGAACCGATTGTCTTGTTGTCCGTTTCGTTGGGGGCTTTACCTTTGAACACGACCACGTCTAAACGTCTACTGAATTGTTCTTCTATGGGAATTTTCACTTTTAGCTGTGATATTTTTTCCTTGCATGGCTCCAAGAAAACGGCGAGACTGACTCTCTTTGTGGTTTGACGTCTGTCAATTGTTTTTGTTATGTTGTGGTTCTCTTTATAGTGGTGAGTTTTTGTAAATTACGGTACTCAGGGATGGGATGTGTGCGAAAGCTGTGACAAGTTACAGTGCATGAAGAGAAAGTGTTTACCGCAGTGTTTGAAATTTGCTTTGATAGGGGGGGGGCTTATTTTTGTGGTCGAATGTAAAGTTTAACTGCCCTGTAGAAGGAATAGGGAAATTTTGAATTTCTTGCGCAGAAGTTCGGGATATTATGCATTCGTGCTAACATTTATTTGTTAATTAGTGATATAGCATTAGAGCTGGGGCTCCGATAACGATTAAACGTTCATAAATTGGTCAGATCTGGCAACGATATTGGCAAGTGCACTAGGTTTGGTTTGGCATTTCATCATGAATAGACCAAGGACAAAACGACGCTTACAAACTGGACACAAAATAAATTGGGTGCCAATCAACTATTTTATTGTAATATGTTCTACTTTGATAAAGCCTATTTTTTGGATAAATGGACGTGTTAATAAGCAAAATTGACTCATTTTAGTAAAGAAAATTCACAGTGTCCCGCGTAACTCTCATGGAAATTTGCAGGACTGTCGAATCGTTTATCGTTACTTTTTAAAAATGAGATCTTTAGATTGTCAATTATTTCGTGAATTCAATATGGACTGAAGACATACTTTTTAAACAGGATGGCGCCACAAGCCATACATATGCCTGTAGATTATTTTCTCTGGGGTTATGTGAAATCATTGTATTAATTGAACAAATTTGAAATTTTGGACGTATTGAAAATGGTTGAAAATTGGACTACCAGAATGAGCCACGTCCAAGCCAGACGCTCCCTGTCGACAGGCTGCTGCTGTCTGCCTGAACTGAGAGAAAATTGAGAAATGCAAATTGAAATTTTGAAATGGAAATTGAGAAAACACAATTTGATATTGAAAAATAAACAACTGAAAATGAGAAAATATAAATTAATTTCTATTTAAATTTCTGAATATCAATTTGTTTATTCTCAATTTCAATTTTCATTTCTGAATTACAGTTTGCATTTTCTCGATTTAGAATTTCATTTCTGAATTTTAAATTGTATTTTCTAAGTTTACATTTCTCATTTTTAATTTGTATTTTCTTAATTTCATTATTTATTTCTCAAGTTCAATTTAAATTTCTGAAATTCAACTTCTAAAGGGTGATTTTTTAGCTATTATCTTTTTGGCAACACTGGTTTAAACAGCTGACGCACGTCTCGTGTTTTGTTTCACTGTCAAACATCTTCAGTTTGGTCTATAATTTAACCATGAATCGTCTTACAAACGAACAACGCTTGCAGATTATTGAATTTTATTATCAAAATGCGTGCTCTGTTAAGAAAGTTCATCGCGCGCTTTTATTTTATGGTCAGTTTAATCGACCCACTGAAACGACTATTCGGGCTATTGTGACTAAATTTCGCACCAAATTTACATTTTTGGACATTAAACCACCAACACGATTACGTAGAGTGCAAACTGAAGAAAATATCTCAGCTGTATCGGCCAGTGTTAATGATGACCATCAATTATCGATTCGTCGCCGTTCGCAGCAATTGGGCCTCTGTTACTCAAAAATGTGGAAATGCCAAAATTGGACTAAGCGGATGGACCATTTGAGGCGCATTCAAGGTCAACATTTGCATGAAATAATCTTCAAACATTAAATTATATGGACTGTACTATCGATTCAAATAAAGATTTCATGCATTTTTTCTGAATTTTATGTGTTTTTTTTTGAAAAACTTTCCTATAGCTTTTAAAAAATCACTCTTTATATAAATAAATGTCTGTCTGTATGTTCCGCGTGGGACGCCATACCTGTGGACCGATTCGCTTGAAAATTTTACTGTATCTAACTTCTGAACAGGGGATGGTTCCTGAATACACTAGGTCGTGATAGGGCAAAGGGGATGGTACCTCCCAAACAAAAAATATTTTAAAACTATCAAATATTACTCATGTTATCTTCCATAGCGTTCAACGTAGGGGAATAGGGGAGAATGAGTCAATTGGGTTTTATTTTTTCTTAACCCTTAAAGGTCCTTCGTGGGTCCAGCGGATCCATTTTTTGAAGAGGCATCAGAATGAGGCATCATTTTTTGGCTGGACGTCCCAATATTTTGTTAACCACCAAAGATGTACGTTGTAAAGATTTGATTATAGTAAAAACTAAGAACAATTCAGAAATAAGTATATTTTATATTGGACCTTTGAGGGTTAAGAAGACCACTAATTACGATAGTACAAAAACTCCATATCCAACATATAGTAACATATCCTTGAGGGTCGTTATAAATGATACTCCAAGGCGAAGGGTCAAATCAAGACACGCGCTCGTCAAGAAGCTGTACGACAATTATGAATTTAACATGTCTTAAACACAGGGTCGTGGGACTATAGTATCATTATGTTTATAAAATGAATAATTGACGCCGACCTCTAGCTACCGAGTGAAGTTTGAAATTACACTTGGCTGCGAACTGCTACTGCCAGGACCTTAAATACATTTCACAGCTGGGAATGGCAACAATCATAGGTGACCATGCTTTTTATGCTCGTTAATGGTCAGTACGACGTATTATTTAAACTACCGCGTTGATCTTTTTCCAGCTGCCAATTGCACCAATTTATGGTCCATTCTAATTTGGTCATGAATCCCAGTTGTACTTCCTTATTTAAACGCCCCTCACCGTCATTTGAGATTAACAGAGAAATCTCGTTTTTATCCCGGCTATACGCCAAACTTTTTTATTTATAAACAATTTTTCAAAAAAGTAAAAAATGTACATTTATTTTCGCTATGCTCTAATATGCAAAATGTTATTGCAATTTATTTTGTCAGTGTAAAAAGTGTTGAGCATGCGCTACAATTTACTATTTCACCACTCCGCACAGACAACATCTCAACATTTGATTTTGAGCACTATAAAGCACCACTATCATCACATCACTATCACCAGCAGCAATAACACCACCAACAACCTCCGACCCACCATCTACAACCCCCTCCCTGTTCAACCCCATGTTTAGCCTTCATCAGCCATTCATCCCTCATAGACGGGAAATCGATTTAAATGTTTTCTTTATTGTTTTTGTTGTTGTTCTCATCCGTCCGTCATGGTGTTACGACGATGTCACAGAAGAAGAAGCAGAGCAGAAGCAGAGGAAGAAGATGCTAGAGACGAAGAAGATAAAGTAAAAATGGAAGGAGTCAAAAGGTGAGTTCCCTTAAATCTGAACTCAACACATTCGAATGACAATCATTTGAGGGAAGTATTGCTTTGGATTTAAGCACTGCAAATTCTCTTTTAATTGAGCATGTCGCGTGATAAAATTTTATTTCACTTCTCGTTTCTCGTCTTTTAATAGCGTCAACAGCAATGATGGCGATGGCAATGACGATGACGATGGCTCTGACGACGACGATGTTGCTGTTGGTGATGATGACGAGGAATACCCAAAAAGACGAATACGAAGACGATGGCGGCATCTAACCTACCCACAAACCAACAGACAATAAACAACGACACCAACACCAAGACCAACAGACAGTAAAGGCAACTTAGCAGCTTACAACATGTGGCATTAAACACAAATGCCATGTCGCAATTGTTCCGTTCCGTCCCGTCCGGCAAATGTTGCTGGTGATAAAAATGACGACAGCCAACCAAGCAACCAACACTCGCTCGTGCACAATGCAAGCGAAACGACGATACAAAGTCAAGCAAGCCATTGTAGTTGTGTAAAGCGTTTGTTTAGCCTTTTGGGTCATGAACCTTTTGGCAACATTGTGTCACTTTTAAAATGCCACCGCTGTTTTCTTTTTTTTTTTTTTGCTTCTTGGCAATACACTACAGTGCCAAGATATTATGAACGAGGAGATATTGTTTCCGTTCAATTTGTCCCAATTTTTGGGACAAATAAAAAATCTGAATTAGCAGCGTTATATGATGTGCTGATACGTCGATCTTTCATATTCTTCATGGAAAACTGTCTCCCTATGTCATCACTTTTCTTACAAAGAGTGGTTCAGATCCAAGTTAAAAATTAAAAAAACTTATTTTTTCGAAATATTATTGATTTTATTGTTCGAAAGAACCAACATTCGCGCTATTAATGGAATACCATTTTATTTATGCGACTGCCTTCTCAGGCGCATCCTGTCAATCCAATTTTCCAAGATCGTGGTGACGATTGCTGACTGCTTCTCATAAATGGCTTGCACAATATTCACCTTAAGAGACTGAACCCACGTTAACGGATCGTGGTCATAACATCGGTACTGAAACAAAGGTCGCCCAAGGACTTTTATTTAATCTACAGCCACAAAAATATGATTTCAAGCTGAATTTTCCAAGAAATTTGGGCCTATTATGCCACCGATCCAAAATCCGCACCGAATTGTCACGCAATGGCTTCTCGACGATCACGTGTTGGATTTCCAATCCCCAGATTCGGCAGTTTTTATACCCTCCACCATAGGATTACGGTTTTTCATTCCGCTTGTAACACCTTGAAATATCGACTGAGACCCAAAGAAGAATGCCCTCCGACCGTCTATCCGTGTTTTGAAAGCATATTAGAATCAAAACAAAAGGACCTCGGACGTCCACATTTGCCAAGAATACTTCTAATAGTTGTAGATCGGGTGGGATTGAAAATGGGCGAAATCGGTCCAGAGGGAAATATCCCAATAAGCACTAATATTTCGAGTATTTTTAAGGGAAACAATTGGAAAAGAGGGATAAAAATTGGACCCACCAATCCGCTGAAGTTGAAATCATGAAATTCGGTGTATACCTTCATCTGGCTGTGAAGATGCGAAACAAAAAGGATTTTTCGAAATTTTTACTCTTAGGCGGAAAATGGGCCAAATGGGGATAAAAATAGTACCAACCGAATGGCTGCAGCTATATTAATGAAATTCGGTGTGTACATTTTCTATATTCGTACCTTCGAGATCTAAATGGGATTAAATTTGGCACCAATCAATCGGCTGAAGCTAGAATTAAGATATTCAGTATTTACACTCGTCTGACTTGGGTCAAAATGGAGTGAAACTGGTACCAAGCAAACGGTTCAATATTAGATTTTTTCCTTTCAAAATGGGGAAATCGGGCATGAAGGAAATTGTTTCTACCTAATAATATTTAGGGCACATTTTTAAAGATTGCAGCCTAATGTCCTCTTTTTGATTCTACTTTATATTTTTAAGTTTTATATTTGTATATAGTAGAAGACTATTAATATTATAATAATGAAGTATCACAATCTTTCTAATATGGTAGTGTACTTCTATGTAAAGTTGAAAGCCTCTAATCTGCCGGTAATACTGTGGAATGTACCCTCCGTGGTGGAGGGTATATAAGATTCGGCTCTGCCGAACTTAACGCCTTTTTACTTGTTTTGTATAAGTTGGTGTATAATTTTGCTTTTAAGCGTGAAGAGCTTTATATACAAGTTTGGTGTCTTTGATGACGTCCACTGATATTTTTCGCCAATTTTTTTCGTAGAACATTTTAATCCTTAAATGTCCTTTTGGAATATACTTTTTTGATTTTCTCGAAATAAAGAATCAAAATAGCTCATGAAGAGACGAGCTAGAGGGATAAGATCTTCAGCAAAAATAATCCTCATAAGATTCCACAATATAGTTCTGACAATAAGAATTCTCCCAGACGTTAACTTACAACATGTATTTACTTAGAATAAAAAATTCACCAAAGAATTAAAACTATGACCCACTGTAAAAAGAAACTCAGACCATAATTATAATTTTTTTCTCCAAAAATGATCTACTCAAGATGGCCTTTCAGAATTATCGGGTCGCTACTTCCAAAAATGCTGTTGGAACATCACAATTTATTTAAAATAGGATAAGGATACGTTTATATAAATAGTAATTATATATTTACTTTATCCATGTATCTCTATTTCTAGCCATTGCCCTCAATTCTCCGAGTGACTTCCAAGTTTCTCCAATGATAGATCTCCACCAGGTGCTTTTCAGCCTGCCTATATTCCTATGAGGTTCGAGAGATTTTTATGAAATTTTGTGTGAGTGTTTCCTTTAATCTATGGAAGATCATAAGCTGTGTTAGATAATTCTCTGATAGATAATTGCATATCGTTAAAATTCACATTATGATGGTCCCATTTTTGCCGAAGACGTAATTCTTTCTGCACCGAAAAAATTGTCATCTATCTCTAATAGGTCGTGAGATAAGGTATTTCGTGTTGGTCACACTAGACCTAATATGATATATGTTAGACATAATACATACCTCTAATAGTCCACGAGATGTTAATTTTTATTTGCAGCACCATTGCATAGGTGTAAAATGGGATGCTGGGGAGCTGTGAAAAAACAACTCCAGCGATTTTAGCGGGAATTGTCATACACAATGGCCCCAATAAATATCCGAGTGCCAATGATCCTTAGAACGTCAAGGCGAGCAGGTGGCCACCCAATAACAAGCAGCTTTGACCGGCAGCCCCCGGTATAAGAATCGAATGTGAATGACAAATCTTCATTACATTTTAAATCATTCTTCTTTCACTGAGACGTGGTTTAAGTCTTTCGCAAAGCAAACATTTTATTTTGATAAAGTTTTCATTAAACATTGAATGATGTCTTCTAAACATTCGTAGATATAAAGCAAAATTATTTACTATTCGAATCTTTCATTAATCAAATTATTCGTTATTCGAAAATCGGTCATTTCTGATTATTCGAACAAATATTCGATTAATAGAATAAAATTTAATCGGTTGGATACCCTAATTACCACCGAACCAACTGAAGCTGTTTGTTCCAACCATATAAAATAAATAAATATATATATGTATGAGGATTTATCTTCAGTGCTTATCGCTACCACTCAGGACGGACTACGCCACCATGCCAACAACTCTCTTTGACTAGCATGGCATGACTGGTAAAACTTGTTATCTGGCTTGTAGAATACACGGCCATTCCACTAAACACGGATTTTAGATTTTAGATTTTCTCCTCTGAGGTTTTCTGTGACTAAACAACGTTAGCGAATATGGCCGACAATATAGGACATCATTTTTGTACGTAGCCGATTCTTGATATAATGCAGAGGAGCTAATCGTTAACCAATGTAGTTTATTTTTACTCCGCGTATCCGGCTTTGGAAATACCCCAGAGGAGTAAATCTATAAGCCTGATTGACATAGTAAAGGTTTCCAGTATTGTCTGGCTTAAAAATTCCTAAGCAGAGTAAAGGCTTCTTGCGTTATGGCCGCTGACGGCTTTCAGCCGCAGAAAATCTTTTTTAAAATTCAGCGTTATCTCTGTTTTCACTCTCATTGGACATACCCCATAGCAGAAAACCTAAAAGAAGAAATATTGGACATATCCCAGAGAGAAAATGGTTAAACCAGTCCAGAAGAAAGCCGACAAAGCAGGAAACCTTTACTTTGTGTAATGTGATTTGGACATACCCCAAGGAGATTTTGTTCTCTTGGACATACCCAAGAGAAAGTCTGCAGCTAAAAACCTGCAGCAAAAAGGCTGGTAATAAAGGGTGATTTTTTAAAAGCTATAGGAAAGTTTTTCAAAAAAAAAAACACATAAAATTCAGAAAAATGCATGAAATCTTTATTTGAATCGATAGTACGGTCCATATAATTTAATGTTTAAAGATTATTTCATGCAAATGTTAACCTTGACTGCGCCTCAAATGGTCCATCCGCTTAGTCCAATTTTGGCATTTCCACGTTTTTGAGTAACAGAGGTCCAATTGCTGCGAACGGCGACGAATCGGTAATTGATGGTCATCATTAACATTGGCCGATACAGCTGCGATATTTTCTTCAGTTCGCACTCTACGTAAGCGTGTTGGTGCTTTAATGTCCAACAATGTAAATTTGGTGCGAAATTTAGTCACAATAGACCGAATAGCCGCTTCAGTGGGTCGATTAAACTGACCATAAAATGGAAGCGTGCGATGAACTTTCTTAACAGAGCACGCATTTTGATAATAAAATTCAATAATTTGCAAGCGTCGTTCGTTTGTAAGACGATTCATGGTTAAATTATAGACCAAACTGAAGATGTTTGATAGTGAAACAAAACACGAAACGTGCGTCAGCTGTTTAAACCAGTGTTGCCAAAAAGATAATAGCTAAAAAATCACCCTTTATATGCCAATGCGACACACTCAGAGCATATAATTTAAAAGCACGGAGAAGGGAAGGAGAAATAAGCCCCTTTTGTCCAAACCAAGGACCGGATAAAACTGTTGACCGGCATCCGGGCTTCTAACCAGACTTAAAGATTTTCTCCGCTGTAATATTTTCACTTGGGCACTTTCGTATACTGCAGGCCTACACACGTTCAGAGATGACCTGGCTAAATTTTAATATGAAGAATAATTCAATTCTCTACTCTGATTTCAGTAGATTTAAACAGAGTTTTAACAACGAGTAGGAGTTTGGGAATGTCAATCATATTATATGTCCAGCTATGGTTAGTAGACATTAGATTGGCTTCAAAATAAAAGTAGTGGATGTTCCCGACTAAAATTAAAGATAAGTTTGTTTTATGTGTTCTCCAAAAATATTTCGTTTTATCATTATCCGTTCGTGAGCTGGACGCGTTCAAAATAACCTCTATAAATCAGGTTTTTCTTGAATAAAATTCACGGTTAGAATTGTATTTAAAAAAACCTGCTAGAAATAAAAATCTGGTCGTAGCCTTGCCAAACCATATCAAAAACTTGCATTTTAATCAAGAATAGAAGGAAGAATTTAAACATTTTTGTGCAATTTTTGTTGCATTTTTTTATAAAAAACCGCACTAACTTCCATATTTTTAGTTCGATTTGGGTTTTTGTTGGATCGTTGAAGAGGTATTGATGACCAATTCCAATTTTTAGAACTTCCTAACCCATTAAGGGCCTAAAATTTTTTTACTGTTGGTTCTCAGTGGGTTAAATGTGATGTAAAAACTGAAATATGGGGTTATTTGCAATGTAAAGACATTCTGGTCTTACAAAAAGCTAATTTTTGAAAATTAACATCTGAAATTTTGGTCTTTCAATGCATATATTGGGAGGAAAACTTCACATAAGATGTTACAAAAAAACCGTGCGACTTGATTTCCCTCCCAAGAACGAGATTATACAGAAGTGAAACTATAGGTCACTAATAGGAAAACTCATACTCATTTTGTTATGTTTGTCTTTTTTACAGGACTTTTAATTTCCAAAGGATGTAAATATTTCAATACTTTAGTTTCGTACTTTTGCGTGTCATACAATGGCCATATGGGTACCAAATGAAAGAGAAGAAAATCTGCTAAATATACTTTTAATTTCATGCGTCTATCTATGTTAATTTAGCATTAACAGCCATTTCAATTTTCCCCTTTATAAAGTTTATGTAGTTTATTCATGTTTTATTTTTTAAGGGAGAAAATTTGAAATGGTTGATTTTTTTTCCAAAAATTAGCTTTATATAAGACTAGAATGTGTTCACGATGCAAATAATCCCATATTTCAGTTTTTACTTCACATTTAACCCACTGGGTATTAACAGTAAAAAAAAAACAAACCAATCTTTCATTTTAGTCGGGAACATCAACAACATTTTTTTCCTTCCTCGCAAAAGAAGCCACTCTAGTAGACATGTAGTAACACTGGACACAGATTTCTTTTGAAGACTTGGCCGGCTAGACTATTTCTAATTTATTGACACGGCACTGTACATTCAAACATATTTTTTATTATCATCAACAATAACAACGACACCACCGGCAGCTACATCACTCTCAGCTTCTTCTTAATGTCGAATCGGTTTAGTTCTTTTCTTTTCGCCGGTTGGGGCAAGTTTTTAAGGTGTTCCTTCCATTTCTATTTTGGCAGCATTTAGCAGGTACATGAGTGCTAGTAATCGTCATCATCATCCTCGTCCTCCTCGTCGTCCTTGTCGTATTGTGGAAAAAGTGCTTTATGGCTTTAGGGTTTGCATTGTCAACGCCTCATTGCACCAAAGCAAGGACTAGTGAATCGTCGTAATCCAACAGCTATTCGACGTACCCTCTTACATTGTAGCTTAACTTCGAATGATGGCGATAATGATGATGATGATGACGATGTTGTGCCAAAGGTATGATTCCCACGATAGACATACACATGCTCACCTATGTATGTCCATATCTGTCCTAACCCTTGCATTGCATCTCTATATCAGCCCGCAACATACATAGATTCGTGATTATGCTGTCAAATCAAAGGAGTGAAAAATGAGGACATCATTCTCTTGTCTTTGATGTAGCGTTGCACAGTGCGATGTGTTATGAAAGAAAAATTACTTTCTTTATTAATTTGTTCATTTTTAGCAATGTACGTAATTGGTATACCCTCCAACATGCGATGGATAGTAGTCTGCTTAACCTACCTAAAAATGTTAAATGTTACTCTAAATATACTGTTCAACAATTTAAGACTTTTTGATTGCAACAGAATAGCGATCCTAAAATTCTGAAAGGTCATGTTGAGAAGATAATTTTTGCAGAATAAACTTATAGCCCAGCTAGTCTGAGTTTCCTTCTGCAGTGGGCCAAACTTTTCATTTTATGATCGAAGGGAGGATTATACTAAGTGAAAACAAGTAAGGAAGGTGAAAGTCGGGCGTGGCCGACTATATGAAACCCTACACTTAGTCATTATACCCTATGGTGTAGAATAAAATATAAGCTGTTTTGCCAAATTTGAAGAAAATCTGTCAAAGTTTGTTGTTTCTTGGGCGGCAAGAATCAAATTGGAGGAGACATTTGTATGGGAGCTATATATATAAATCTGAACCGATCTATCCTATTTTTACCAGAGCTGTTTTTAGTTGAAATATAAGTTGTTTTGCCAAATTTAAAGAAAATCTGTCAAAGTTTGTGGTTTCTAGAGCGGAATGAATCAAATCAGAGGAGACATTTGTATGAGAGCTATATATAAATCTGAACCGATCTATCATATTTTTACCAGAGCTGTTCTTAGTTGAAATATAAGCTGTTTTGCCAAATTTGAAGAAAATCTGTCAAAGTTTGTTGTTTCTTGGGCGGCAAGAATCAAATCGGAGGAGACATTTGTATGGGAGCTATATACAAATCTGAACCGATGTGTCCTATTTTTACCAGAGCTATTTCTAGTTGAAATATAAGTTGTTTTGCCAAATTTGAAGAAAATCTGTCAAATTTTGTGGTTTCTAGAGCGGAAAGAGTCAAATCGGAGGAGACATTTGTATGGGAGCTATATATAAATCTGAACCGATCTATCCTATTTTTACCAGAGCTGTTTTTAGTTGAAATATAAGTTGTTTTGTCAAATTTGTAGAAAATCTGTCAAAGTTTGTGGTTTCTAGAGCGGAAAGAATCAAATCGGAGGAGACATTTGTATGGGAGCTATATATAAATCTGAACCGATCTGTCCTATTTTTACCAGAGCTGTTTTTAGTTGAAATATAAGCTGTTTTGCCAAATTTGAAGAAAATCTGTCAAAGTTTGTGGTTTCTAGAGCGGAAAGAGTCAAATCGGAAGAGACATTTGTATGGGAGCTATATATAAATCTGAACCGATCTATCCTATTTTTACCAGAGCTATTTCTAGTTAAAATATATGACGTTTTGCTAAATTTGAAGAAAATCTGTTGAAATATGTGGTTTCTAGAGCGGAAAAAGTAAAAGCGGAAGCAAAATTTGTATGGGAGCTATATCTAAATCTGAACCGATTTGCTTCAAATTAAATAGCGTTTGTCCTTATCCCATAAAACTTCGTTGTGCAAAGTTTCATTTAGTTCTAACAAAAATTGCGACCTCGACTTTGATTACAAGAATATATGGACAGACGGACGGTAGGACATCGTCTATCTCGTTTCCTTTTGGGTGTTACAAACAAATGCACAAAGACAATGGTGTAGGGTATAAAAATGTTGTATGTTAGTGTTCACAAAAAAATTACAAAACAAAAATGTCATACAAATCATTTTAGCCATAACTCCCGCGAAAATTAAAATTTTACAAAAATATCCAATTTGTATTTTTAAATTCTCTGTCGAAAAAGATCGATCTTCCAAAAAAATATTGATTAATTTTAAATCTAGCTATTTAAGAGTGAAGATCTCTATTTACAAGTTTCGGCGATTTTTATCGTAGAACATTTAAATCATTAAATGTCCATTTGAAATTACTTTTTTATGTTCTCGAAAAGGCTAAAATTGAGCCAAAAAGAGAGTAGCTAGAGGGTTAAGATCTTCCACAAAAATGATCCCCATAAAATTCCACAATATTGTTCTGACATTAACTTACAACATTTTTTTCACTTAGCATAATGCTCCATTCAACCAAAAAAAAACTTTGATCCACTATAAAAAGAAACTCAGATGATCAATATGATCTTTCACAATTATAGGATCGCTACTCTGCTTCAAAAATGATGTTGTACAGTGATATTAAGTCCTTGTTAGGGGAAAAATGTGCCTCTAGACCGATTTCGCCCATTTCAATTAGACACACATGCGCAAAATTTTAACCCCCTAGCTTATTCCGTTCGACAGCAGACAGACTGACAAACGGACATCGTCTTTGAATTTTGCGACGACAAAGAATATTCTGCGATGAATTTTTGAAAAAGTTAGAAACGAAAAAAATGGATATACAGTCCACGTGGTGGACGATTTTTCACTGAAATTTTGATCGATTTTGCAAAAAAATATCGTGAAACATCCTTCATTTCACTCTGACATGGGACAGAAGATTTCCGATTTTAATGAAATTTTGAATGGCTCTGAATAAGGGATTAGAAAAAATATGAAGTCATATATAATTTGTTGGCGAATTTCAAGTAAATTGCTCAAGGTTTAAAATAAAATTATCAAATGTTAAAAATTTATACTTTTTAATTTTTCCCAGTTTTTTTTTAATAAAAATGCCTCTGCGCTTTTTAAAATGTTTTTCTATTAACACATATGTCAATAAGACGCTTCATAAGTTTGATTGTGGAGTTCCTGGTCGTTAATAGCTTAAGAAATTCTAAAAATCACAATTAAATAACAAAGCTTCATTTAGTGGGGAACATCCACAATTTTTTTGAAGCCAGCTTAAAGTAAGTTTTTTTAATTATATCTACACCACCCTGAAGAATTTGTTTGAATGTTTTTCTCTAAAAATCGTATTTACTTTAAAGATTATTTTAAGTGTCTCCTAATAACGAAATTTATGTCATTTCCGAAGTTACAACGCTTTGAAATTGACACGGCAAAAATAAATATTCTTATATTTATATTTTCAAAAAGCTTAAATACCATAAATATTGGTAGATAGTGGGTGCTACAGTTGGTTGTATTTCCATTCTATTTTAATTCCAAAAGTACAAATTTTGAAAATCCATTATCAGATGTACATAGTGCAAAATAACCTAACTTAATGATTCAACCAATTTTTGCCGTAAAAGAAAAATTACGAATTTGGAAAAAACTTTTTATTTTGCGTGTCTATGCAGTCAGAGGAATGTATACAACGAATTCCATGATTCCAGCTGCGCCCATTTGGTTGGTACCATTTTTACCCCCTTGACGTTTCTACGCAATTAGAATTTCATCATTCTAGCTGTAGTCTTTTAGTTCGTACTATGTTTATCCTTCTGTACCATTGTATCCCTTGAAAGTACGAATTCCGAAAAATCCGTTTATTTTCCTTGTCTACGTAGTCAAGTCAAAGGAATGTATACTCCGAATTGCATGACTCTAGCTGCGGTCATTTGGTTGGTACTATTTGTATCCCCTTCTTCCATTTTAACCCCAAAAAGTACGAATTTCGAAAAATACGTCTATTTTCCGTGTCTACGCAGTCAGAGGAATGTATACTCCAAATTTCATGACTCTAGCTGCGGTCATTTGATTGGTACTATTTTTATCCCCTTTTTTCATTTTAACCCCAAAAAGTACGAATTTCGAAAAATCTGTTTATTTTAAGTGTCTACGCAATCAGACATTCCGTATACACAGTATTTCATTATTCCAGATGTAGCCGTTTGGTTGGTACCATTTTTATCCCTCCGTACCCATTGTATCCCTTGAAAGTACGAATTTGGAAAAAAGCTTTTATTTTTCATGTCTACGTAGTCAAAGGAAGTACACTCCGAATTTCATGACTCTAGCTGCGGTCATTTGGTTGGTACTATTTTTATCCCCTTTCTCTATTTTGACCCCAAAAAGTACGAATTTCGAAAAATCAGTTTATTTTCCGTGTCTACACAGTCAGAGGAATGTATACTCCGAATTTCATGACTCTAGCTGCGGTGATTTGATTGGTACTATTTTTATCCCCTTTTTTCATTTTAACCCCAAAAAGTACGAATTTTGAAAAATCCGTGTATTTTACTTGTCTATGCAATCAGAGGAATGTATACACCGAATTTTATTATTCTAGGTACAGCCGTTTGGTTGGTACCATTTTTATCCCTCTATTCCCATTTTACCCCTTAAAAGTGCGAATTTGGAAAAAATACTTTTATATTATGTATCTACTCAATTAGAGGAATGTACTCACCGAATTTCGTGTTTCTAGCTGTTATCGTTTAATGTGTACCATTTTTATCCCTTTTTTGCCCCATTTCACCCCCTACAAATAAGAATCGCTTTATGGTGCACGTTTTGCTATAAGGGGAATGCGCATACCAAATATCAAGCCAATATAAACAGACATATTCAAAAAACAAGCTTAAATAATTTAAAATATTAGGGATTTGTATGGGTATTTTTGGTCCTTATGAGGGAAAAATTTTTCCCTTTGGGCCGATTTCGCCCCATTTCAATCCCAACCGATCTACGACTATAAGACGCATTTATAGAAAATTTTAACGTTCTAGCTCCTTTCGTTTAGATGCTAGCGTGCTTTCAACAGACGGACGGACGGACATGGCTAGATCGTCTTAGAATTTTATGACGATCAAGAATATATATACTTTATAGGGTCTCAGGTCGATATTCATGGTGTTACAAACGGAATGACAAAGTTAGTATACCCCCATCCTAAAGGTGGAGGGTATAAAAATACGAAGTTGTAGGTTGGGTAAAAATTAAGGAATTTTGTCATAAGGTAGAAGATACATATCGTCACCTGAAAAGCAAAATGACGTAACAACAAAAATTCGTAAATTGAGTTTTCCATTGATTACGGTAGATTTTACAAAAATACACAATCTGACGAAATTTTAGACTTCATCGTCCAAAAATTAAAATTTTATGAGGAAAATATTCAAATATTTTCTTTCATTAAAGTAGCAATACTTTGAGTTCTTCAATTAAATTTGTTTTGTTATATATTTTAGTATTTGCATATGACTAAATTACATAATCTCAGAAAATTGTAGGCATATACATCCAAAAATATAGAATTTGTTCACAAAATACGAAATTCGCAGGTGAACGTTTTTTGCTTCTTCTGAAAACTTATGGAAATGTGGGTTACGTCATTTTGTATTTCAGGCGACGATATATAATTTGTTGGCGAATATCAACCAAATTGCTCAAAGTTTAATATAAAATTATCAAATGTTAAAAATGTATACATTTTAATTTTTCTTAATTCCCTGTATTTTTTAATAAAAATGCCTCTGCGATTTTTAAAATATTTTTTTATTAACACATATGTCAATAAGACGATTCATAAGTTTGATTGTGGAGTTCCTGGTCGTTAATAGCTTAAGAAATTCTAAAAATCACAATTAAATAACAAAGATTCATTTTAATCGGGAACATCCACAATTTTTTGAAGCCAGCTTAAAGTAAGTTTTTTTAATTATATCTACACCACCCTGAAGAATTTTTTCGATTTTTTTCTCTAAAAATCGTATTTACTTTAAAGATTATTTTAAGTGTCTCCTCATAATGAAGTTACAGCGCCTTGAAATTGACACGGCAGAGTCTGTACAAGGCAGTATATTTTATCTGATTTGACCCATTTTTTAAAGGGTCCGCCAAATAACTTGTTTCTTTAAAATGCTATAAAAAAACTAATGAATATTTTCTCAAATTTCTTTTTTTATTTGAAAGTACAATCCTTCCGGTTAATAATGGAAAATAATTTCATTCAAATGGCTGCCTCGGCCGGCCATGCAGTAGCCTACACTATTGGTCCAATTTTTAAGCACATTATCGATTGTGTGCAGCTGTATTTCACCAATGGCTTCACGAATATTGTCCTTTAAAGCGTCAATTGTCTCTGGCTTGTCGGCGTGTGGGCATCCCACAAATAATAGTCTAACGGTTGAATAGTTGAAAAAAGTTAGATGGCGTCTTTTGATTTAAGGTCCTGTTCGAAAGTTATGCATTTTTTTGTTCAAAATTTTTGATGAAAGTTCGTGTTTTTTCAAACAGCTGCCATTTTTACAAAATAATATTAGAGAAAAAATCCTACGATGGACGATAGGAATAGGAAAAAATTTTGTTTGAATTTTTCAGATGAAGCCTAACGGAGGAAACATTCCCACCACCAGCAATGTTTTGACGGCTCATATCTTCGCCCATTTTGTAAATTTTCCAATTTACTTTTTTTATATTCTTCCATATTAATTTTTTCCCTAAAATTCCATAAATATTTTTAATTTCTACTGCAATCACATTTATAATTGCTGTAGGACAAGTACAAGAAACTTCAAACGTTTATCGTTTAATAAAAAAATATTTTAAAAAATCAAATTTGAGAATTTAAATTTTTTTTTTTTTTTTTAGTTTTTTCGTTTGCATTTTTTTTGGTCTGTAATCAATATTTGATTTGAAATGGGATATTGTCCTGGCTCAAGACCATTTTGCTTCTATTATTTGTATTATTTGTATTATTTGTATTTTTGTAAAATTTAACATTTTAAGTTAAACTAGAATTCTAAACTAAAATTCGCCAAGAATATTATATGTGTATCTCCTACCAGAAAAATTGTTACGGTTTTTTTTGCTGCTAATTATTAATAAACTAAACAGAAAATTCTTTAGCCCAACGTTTAATGATGCCAAGAACAATATGATTGCTGAATAAGAATTTCCGAATTTGACAATCTGCGAACGATTATTCAGATAAGAAGATGCCAACTTCAAAGAACTACAGCTAAAAACAATGCGATCTAGAGTAGAGTCTATGACATCTCTGAGACTCTCTATGACCAAAATTATTGATTTTCGATCCACCCTACATTATAATATTTTTTGAAAATCTTGAGTGCAATTCTTTCCCTTATTTAGAGTGCAAATTTGCAAACTATCATTAAAATCGGAGAACCGAAAGAAATTTTCTATTCCGTTTCACATGGAATTAGTCCACTTCTATAAAATTAATGTTGAATATAACCCATTGACGACCATAAACTAACCAATGAAAAAAACTTATGTTTATAGCGAATGTATGTTCTTTAATGTCATATTTCTAAAAAAAGTGGTGTCAGGCTAAAAAAAATTAACTCCCTACATAAATATGCCTAACAAAAACCTTTAATGACATATGAGACATATATAAATGCTTTATTACAATTTTGCTTTTTTGCTATAGAAAGTACGATTATAAAAGAAGATAACCGGTGCATACAAATTTCAGCGATTAACTACATCTGTTTTCAATTAAAAATATTAATTTGGTCAAAATATCTGCAAAAATGTGGATAAAGTGAAGAAAATTGCACATGGGACATATATGTCCTATTGGTCGTCAAAGGGATAATTCGACAAGGATATCATTTTGATTTTTCTGGAGTTTTATGAACAAAGTTTGACATATTTTTCATGAGTTGTGTTAATTTCCGAGCAACAAGCTTATCAAATATATGTTATTTCGACCAATTGTAATGGATCAAGAATTATTTGGTTATTAATCTATATAAAGGGTGATTTTTTAAAAGCTATATGAAAGTTTTTCAAAAAAAACATAAAATTCAGAAAACTGCATGAAATCATTATTTGAATCGATAGTACGGTCCACATAATTTAATGTTTGAAGATTATTTCATGCTAATGTTGACCTTGTCTGCGCCTCAAATGGTCCATCCGCTTAGTCCAATTCTGGCATTTCGTTTTTGAGTAACAGAGGTCCAATTGCTGCGAACGGCGACGAATCGATAATTGATGGTCATCATTAACACTGGCCGATACAGCTGCGATATTTTCTTCAGTTCGCACTCTACGTAAGCGTGTTGTTGGTTTAATGTCCAACAATGTAAATTTGGTGCGAAATTTAGTCACAATAGCCCGAATAGCCGCTTCAGTGGGTCGATTAAATTGACCATAAAATGTAAGCGCTCGATGAACTTTCCTAACAAAGCACGCATTTTGATAATAAAATTCAATAATTTGCAAGCGTTGTTCGTTTGTAAAACAATTCATGGTTAAATTATAGACCAAACTGAAAATGTTTGACAGTGAAACAAAACACGAAACGTGCGTCCGCTGTTTAAACCAGTGTTGTCAAAAAGATAATAGCCAAAAAATCACCCTTTATATAAAGAGTTGCGTTACTAACTGACTGACTTATCATTGACCAGCCCCCAGACCAAACGGCTGAAGCCAGGGTCATGAAATTTTCAGGGTAGTTCCCAAATATGACGTAGACGTCGACTAAGAAAAGGTTTTACGACATTCGTACCTTTAGGGGGTAAAATGGCCCAAAAAGGGATAAACATCGACCCTTCGTCCTGACTAAACGCCAGTAACTATAAACATGAAATTCTGAGAGTTCCTTGCAATGACCATGTACACGAGCTACAAATAGGGCTTTTTCGAAATTTGTACTTTTAGGGGGCGAGCGGGACAAAAAGGGATAAAAATTGTACCAACTAAAGTATTACAGCTAGAACCGTGAAGTTTGGCGTGTAAATTCCTCTGACAATATAGAAACAAAGTAAAATTGGATTTTTCGAAATTTGTACTTTTAAGGGGCAAAAAGGGATTAAAATGGTACCAACTAAAGTATTACAGGTAGAATCGCGAAATTTGGTATGTAAATTCCTCTGACCATCTAGAAACGAAGTAAAATTGGATTTTTTCGAAATTTGTACTTTTAAGGGGCGAGCGGGACAAAAAGGGATAAAAATGGTACCTACTTTAGTATTACAGATAGAATCGTGAAATTTAGTGTGTAAATTCCTCTGACCATATAGAAGCGCAGTCGTTTGAGTTTTCGAAATTTGTACTTTAAGGGGTGCGCGGGACGAAAAGAAATATAAATGCTGTACAATCCTTTAATTACGTGAACGCGGAACATAAATGGATATTTCAAAATTTGTACTTCAAAGGGGGATACGGGACAACAAGGAATATATGTGTTACCAAATAAAGTACATATTTTTAGGGGAAGCAAAAACACATTTTACCTATAGTGATTTTACAAAATGTGTACTTTTTGGGAAAGAAGTGCAAAAAGTTATAAACTGGCTGGCTGAATCTAGAAACATGAGATCGAGTATATAAATGGTTCTAATATTTTTTTCAAAACTTGGTAGAAAATTATAAAAATTATACATACGAAGTAGTTCAGCTAAAATAGTGCACATCGACAAGCACATTCCTTTGACTGTGTGTTAGTGCTAGCTAATACGAGGTTTCCAAATTACTCTTTTAGATTTATCTATATCCACCAAAAGAAAATTAAATAAATACTGTCCAAAAACAGAGACGGATAAAATTAACAAATAATTGGCTTTTTCGCGTGCGAAGCAGCGGGTGCTGCTAGTCGTATAGTATTTGGCGTAGGCATCTTCTTCTTTTTGTTTATGTCTTGCCTCTTTGTAGCCAGAAATTGAGGAACTTGTAGAAGAGAACCCTTTTTTATAGTATTTCATTTAATGAAGTAGAGTGCACGTATTCGACCTTTGTCGTTTCCTTATTTCGACACCACATCCCAGTTGTGATTTAAATCACTCGATGGAATGCCATGTGAAACTACGTTTTTGCCAATCAGCAACACTCGTCCTCTTCGAGGGGCACAGCACAGCACAACAGACAATATATGTGCTGCGTTCGTCGCTCGTGTTCTAACTTATTTTGCGTCCCTAAAATGTGGCAAAGTCGACGAAAAATATTTCCATTCGTCGGAATGTTTACACATCACTTAATCATAATTTCATCTTGGTTATGATGAGATTTTTATGTTTGGTCGTTGCTTACCCGTGGACGTGTTCTCCTCACTCACTCACTCACATGTTCCACATTTTTAAGTTATCGTCATCATTGCCACCATTGACATCACTATTATGTAGCCTTTCACCTTTTGACCAAAAAAACACGAACCAAATGAACTTTGGTTTCCTGTTTTTCTTACTCTGTTGGGCTAGAAAGGAAAAACGACGTAATCATCCTCTTGATAGCATCAATGACTTTACAAATTTTACACGATTCCTTTTTCTCATATCATCAGTACCATCGTCGTCGTCATCATGGTCGTTACCAAAAGCTGATTGCCGATGATATTCCTCCGTTGAAACATTATGTATACATACGAGTATGTATGTTCATAGTTTGTGTGCGAAAGTCCTTCTTTTCTTGTCGGATCGGGTCGGCTCCTCTGTCGGCATTCCATGGAAATTCCATATGAATTTCTGTTGATTTGGTCAAGTGGTTTTCTCATAGTTGGCCAGCTATTCGCAAAAAAGGCTTTGAACTATCTATCTACTCGTATGTATTTGGCAAGTATGTGTCTATCTATATACATATTCATATGTAAGGATACGAGTATGTATGTCTAACCGTTTGTACGTGTGTGTGTTTTGATCTTAAGCCAACCATTTGATACATAATAGTGTAGATGAATGAATGTGCAGACATACAGCAGCGGTCCGTTGAATTATGGCCAGCATTCTATTACACTACCAAGTTCTTTGTATCTCCAATAAAACAATACAATACAATATCCGTTAAAATAGAGGCCATTCCTTCTACTTCATGTTACATTCATTGGGATTTTTAATTTTTACTTATTCGAATAACGAGATCAACATCTTTTCACTTTTTCGAGTGCCCTCCTTTTGCGGGGCCAATGAACTGAAAAATTTTGACTTTTTGACTGGGAAACACTTCACAGAGAAAAATCAACAATCATCTTTTATAAGTTACGTTACAATTTACAATGCACAGCGTGGGAATCCGGGAAAATTTTGGAAATAAATTTGATTTTTGGACAAACTGCAGTTTATTTGCTACCTAGTTAAAAATACTATGGAGTATTTGCAAACATTGGTAAGGAAACATTTTGGAAAATCCGGGGTCGAAATTTTGGAAACAAAAACTCCGCAGGTAATACCGTACTTTGTTGCCGCAAAACGGTTAAAAAGTCAATATTCATTCAGTCATTTTTGCCATGGAATTTTTGCAATCGTACTGGGTTTGGCACTGGAAATCAAAAAATTTTAGTAGTTTTATGATAAGAATCCCAGAATATATAAAATAGGAGGAAAAAATCTCCAACATTGGGATTTTTTGAAAATTTGCAATAGTTTCCACTGGAAATCGAAAATATTAAAAAAAGTTTGTATTTTATCAAACAAAATCTCAATATGCATAAAATGAGAGAAGAAATCTTCAACATTGGGATTTTTAATAATTTTTTCTATAGTTTCCACAATTCATGATTTGTATTTTAGATATTGTGCAAAATTGGTGAGAGAATATCTGTACAACATTTTTTAGAATTTGACCAATGTTTTCTTTGCGATTTAAGAACTTGTAATTCAAAGTGGGAATTTGGTTAAATTCCCAGGGGACTAGCGTGAAAGGTATTGGGGCAAGCCTAGACTTCCTCTACATATAGATGTCTCTAAGAAAATGTAAATTAATAGATTCATAAATTCGTAAAAAGTTTTAAGGATTTTTAGCAAAATTCACTATTTTTATACCCTTCACTAGGGTATTATGTTTTTGTGCATTTTTTTGTAACACCCAAAAGAAAACGGGATAGACTCATAATTTATTATACAGATCGGCTTAGAATCACTTTCTGAGTCGAATTAGCAATGCTCGTCCATCTATTATTACAATCAAAGTACAGGTCCTAACAAAAATTGGCACAAGTAAGTTTTGCGGTCTAAGGACGAACACATTTTAATTTCAAGCAAATAAGCGCGATATAAATGTCGCTCCCGATTTGAATTTTTCCTCTCTTGAAACCACATATTTCCTAGATTTGCTTCAAATTTGGCACAGTATCTTATATGTTAACTTGAAGCATATATGGCGAAAGTGAGTCAAGAATAGTTTCCAGTCACCTCACGAAAATAAAGTTTGGATTATTTTATGATGATTTGCAAATTAGTTCGTTCCTAGATCAAGTCGTCTGTGAGCTAAACGTTCCTGAAAAAACCCCTATAAATCATGTTTTCCCGTGATTTTTTCATGTTGCATTTGTGCCAATTTTTTCTGAATTCTTTAAATATAAATTTTGACTCATGTCTTAGAGTATCTTATTGGCCGTATTATGAACGTTTTCAGTAGTTTTTTGTGTTTTTGTGTTTTTTCATAGTGAATACTGAAAACTTTTTCGAATTTCGTAGAAATATTTAAAAAAAAAAATAGCTGAAGTCAATACCTTTCGATTGAAGCCGAAATGTAAGCAAGGATATGAATTTGACGACGCAGCGCTCATTTTTGTAAAACGAGAAATTAAATATCCGGGTAATATTAAACGCATTTTCACTAAATAAATGCAAAGCTGTAAATCTCTTTCCAATTCAAATATTTACATTTATTATTATAATAAACATTTTTATACCCTTCATTAGTGTATTATGTCTTTGTACATTTGTTTGTAACACCCAAAAGGAATCGGGATAGACCCATCATTTATTATACAGATCGGTTTAGAATCACTTTCTGAGTCAGTTTAGCAATGTCCGTCTGTCTGTCCATCGATTGTTGTTATCAAAGTACAGGTCGCAATTATGATCCGATCTTAACGCTATTTAATTTGAAGCAAATCGGTTCAGATTTAGATATAGCCCCACACAAATGTTTGCTCCCTATTTGACTTTTTCTGCTCTAGAAGACGTATAATTTAAGCGATGTTGATCATATTTTGCACAACACCTAGAAACATCTGTGGAGAAAATGGGTCAAATCGGTTCAGATTTAGATATAGCCACCATACAAATTTCTCTGCCTATTTCACATTTTCCGGTCTAGAAACTGTAAATATTAATAGATTTTCTTCAAATTCGACGTAGCACCTTATATTTCAATTAGAAACATCTGTGGTGAAAGTGGAACAGATCGGTTCGGATTTATATATAGCTCCCATACAAATATCGCTCCTGATTTGACTGTTTCTACTCAAAAAACCACATAATTCAACCAATTTTGATCAATTTTGGCACAATATTGCAACATCTGTGGTGTAAGTCAGATCGGTTCAGATTTATATATAACTCCTATATATTATTCGCTCGGGATTTGACGTTTTCCACTTTGAACTAGAAACATTTCTAACAAAAATGAATCAAATTGGTTCAGATGTATATATAGTTCCTATACAAATTTTTCTGCTCAGATTTGTTATAGGTCTCATACCAATTTTCTCCTCTCAAATTTGCCAAATTGTATTATAACTAGAAAATTGAAAATGGGTCAAATGGTTACTAAATGTAGGTATTTTCATCCATATTGTACATACATAAAAGGAATTAATTCATTAAATTCAGTGCAAAAAAAATCCACCAAACCCTACTCTGAAACCATCTCCAGTATTAAATTATTTCACCTAAAAGGGAGTGAGTGACGTCATTTTCGTCCGATATTCATCATTCAGAAGGTATTAATTCCTTTCATTTATTCTTTTATAAAATGTTTCCAAGAATATGAATTTTTAGATGTCACTTTGAAGAACCACAAAAAATCAATTTAAACGTCCCATAATATTCTTAGACAAGAATGAAAATATATATTTAAAGTGTTTCCAAGGGTTTACTAATTCAGAAAAACAAAAATGTAACATATAAAATATTTTGCAGATCATCATTAAACAATCCAGACTACATTTCTGGGGGGGTGACAACAGCAATTTATTTGTATGACCCATCCTAATATATATTTAATCTTATACAGGGTTTTCCAACAAGAGGTGTTATTTTCGGTAGCTGTCACTTTTGAAGCTTTTATTCTTTGACATTTGACAAGTAGAATCTACGCCATTATTAAAAGTGGAACCGTACACGCTTCAATAACGCATTGAAATTATTAAAATTAATGAATGAAAATGATCCGGAATTCCATCGAAAAATCATCTTGACTGATGAGGCCCATTTCCACCTCGGTGGCTACGTCAACAAGCAAAATTGTCGCATCTGGTGCTCGGAAAACCCAAGAGTTATTGTTGAGAAGCCTCTCCATCGGTTCATTGGACCTTACTTTTTCGAAACTGAGGTTGGATCAACAGTTACGGTGGTGAATGGATTGCGCTATAAAGAGATGATTAATGATTTTTTATGGTCGGAGTTGGATGGTTTTAATCTGGACGTTTACTTTCAACAAGACGGCGCTACATGCCACACAATCAACGAAACCATTGCTCTTTTACGGGAAAAGCTTCCGGATCGTGTTATCTCTCGAAGAGGTGATCACAATTGGACACCGAGATCTTGTGATTTAAAACCTTGCGACTTCTTCCTTTGGGGCCACGTAAAACATAAGGTCAACGCCAACAGCCCAACGTCGATTCAAGACCTCAAAAGATAGAATTCGTGAGGCTACCGAGGACATAGGGCAGCCATTTTGGGATTTGGTTATGGAAAATGTCATGAAAAGGATATGGTCCTGTAAGCGTGGCCATTTGGCTGATGTTGTTTTTCATTATTAGCGGCATACCTTCCTCTTTATTATGAAATAAACATCCGATCATTTATCTCAAAAAATGACATTTTTCTTTGAATACCAAAATAACACCTCTTGTTGGAAAACCCTGTATTACACGGGAAAAACATGATGCTTAGAAGTGTTTTCAGGAGCATTTAGTTCACAGACCGATTGGTATAGGAAATAAATATTTTGCAAATCATCGTTAAATAATCCAAACTTTATTTTCGTGGGGTGACTGGAAATTGTTTTTCCATTTGTATGGAGCACGACCCAGCCCAATGTGCATCTATATGTTCATAAATTAATTTTTTAGCAAAAATTAGAAAAAATTGGCTTTATTCATTATATTAAGCCTTTCTCCCCCAAAGTTGCTCACCCCGCAATATTACGAGTTAGTCCTATAAAATCTTTAAAATTAAATATTTTTCAGAGTTAATATTTAGAAATTTTTCAGAATTAATAATAGAAACAACAAAATCACTAACATGGATCTACGTAGGAACACGAAAATCAAAGTGAAGTCTAAAATATCACTTAGTTGATTTTTTAATTAGAATTTATCTTTTGCATTGGTATATCTTCTTGTATTTCATCGAGTGCAAAAAGTGTATTTGTTATTCGATGTAATGTATATTTAAGATTATAAAAATGAAGAAGATTTCAAAATATTTAATACCTTGTAATATCGACCTGGTACCCTATAAGGAATATATATACTTGAT
>CANDYM010000184.1:0-36426 GCA_947397865.1 Polietes domitor
TGGGTGTTTCTAATGGAAATATAAGATATTTCGTTAAAGTTGAAGAAGATCATTTAAAATATGTGGTTTTTTAGAGCAGAAAAAGTCAATCGGGAAATCGAAAAACTTCGTTGTGCAAAGTTTCATTTGGTTCTGGCTACAATTTTGACCTGTAACTTTGATTGCAAAAATTAGATGGACGGACGGACAGACGGACAAACATTGCTAAATCGATTCAAAAAGTAATTCTAAGTCGATCGGTGTAATTAACAATGGGTCTATCTCACTTCCTTTTGGATGTTACAAACTAATGCACAAAGACATAATACTCGTGTGGAGTGCATACAAATTACACGGGAAAAACATGATTTTTATATGTGTTTTCAGGAGCATTTAGCTCAAAGATGGCTTGACCGATTGACGAAACATTTTGCAGATCGTCATTAAACAATCCAATCTTCAATCTTGATTTCTGGGGGGTGACCGCTGCAATTTATATTCCCTGACCCATCCTAATATACAGATATGAATATGCGAACGCGTATTCTTGTGTTCATTCATGAAGGTAATGAATGTGAAATATTTATGAATTATTTAATTTAATTGGAACAGAATTCATTGCGATTATAATTTGGGGGTACCTCTAACATCGAACAAAACCCCAATTGGTTGTTTGTGTGTATACTCGCATTCGTTTTTAATGTCCATGGACATGGAGTATATTCGAGTATCGTTTGGTTTAAACGTAGGAACATTCATACACACACGTATGCACCGCTCTATTCATAGGTAACATTCAAACAGTATTAAGAGCAATTGTAATAACTATTATTGGCAATTTGGTAATAATATAAAATGAGGTTATTGTTTTGAGGTTCTATAAGTGATAACAACAACAGCAAGTGTTGTTTTTAGATCATGGTCGGCTGTTATATTATGCTGCACTAGAACTGTCGTTGAAGCGAAATTTCGGGAAAATATGGACATAGTTGTCACGGTGTGTACTGAGTTTTATGATTTGAATTTGTATATTAGCACTTGTTTGTAGCACCTAAAACGAAGTGAGGCTTATAATTACTCTTCACCACAGGGTGCCATTTACTCGCGATTTGAATTTTCCCTCTCGAAACCACATATTTTCCAAATTTTGCTTTTAATTTGCACAGTGTGTCATATATCACCTAGACACAGGTACAGTGACAAAGTTTTGATACCCAAATTTCCTTTTAGATCTGGGACGTACCCCACTAGATGTCTTATATGACAAGCGAATTTATCCTGTCCACCCTATTCCAAATTCAAACTCTTTATTGAATATCACCAAAGGCCCGATGTTGAATGTGAACCACACCCTAAACGTCAAGTTTTTTTTCTGCATTTCATTTGACATTTCTCAATGTTCAGACTAATCAATTTGAACCATGGAAATATACACAATCGAGAAACGCGTTAATGTTATTCAGAGCATATTATGCACTTCGAAGAAAATCATCTTCAGTGATGAGGCACATTTTCACCTCAGTGGATTCGTCAATAAGCAGAATAGAGTGATGAAATCCGAGACCGAAAACCGGGTCAACCAGGATTTTCATCTGAGATCGACCGTCAGGTTTTTTTAAAATCGCGGTTTTTGATAAACCGGGGAAACCCGAATTTTTGTAATGTCGGTCTCAAACCAGTTTTTCATAGTTCAAAAAAGTCTCTTTTTCGGTGCTAATTTGTTTATAATATACCACTTTTTTATACCCTCCCACCCTCCAGGATGAGGGTATACTAACTTTGCCATTCCGTTATGTAACACCTTGAAATATCGACTTGAGACCATATAAAGTACTATATAATTCTTCAATAAAGTATATGTCCGTCCGTCCATCTGTCCGTCTGTCCGCCTGTTAACGAAAGGAGCTAGTATGTGCAAATTTTTCCATAAATGTGTCTTATAGTCGTAGATCGGGTTGGTATTGGAACTGGGCGAAATCGCGCCCAAAGGCCCTCACAAGGACTAAAAATAGCCATAATAACCCCTAATATTTTAGAATATTTAAGCGTGTTTTTATACACTCCACGAGAGTATTATGTCTTTGTGCATTTGTTTTGTAACACCCAAAAGGAAGAGAGATAGACCCATTGTTAATTATACCGATCGACTTAGAATCACTTTTTGAATTCGATTTAGCGATGTCCGTCCGTTCTGTCTGTCTGTCCTGTCTGTCCCATCTATTCTATGTAATCACGATACAGGTCGCAATTGTACACACAGAACCAAATGAAGCTTTGCACAACTAAGTTTTTTGGGATAAGAACGAACGCTATTTAATTTGAAGAAAATCGGTTCAGGTTTAGATATAGCCCCCATACGAATTTCACTCCCGATTTGACTCTTTTCACTCTAGATACCACATATTTTAACAGATTTTCTTCAAAATTGGGAAAACATCTTATAGTTCAACTATAAACATCTGTGGTAAAAATGGGTCAGATCGGTTCAGATTTATATATAGCTCCCATACAAAATTTCGCTCCCGATTTGATTTTTTCCGCTCTAGAAACCACAAATTGTATCAGATTGTCTTCAGATTTGGCAAAACATCTTATTTTTCAACTAGCAGCACCTGTGGTAAAAATGTGTTAGATCGGTTCAGATTTATATATAGCTCCCATACAAATTTCGCTCCCGATTTGATTTTTTCCGTTCTAGAAACCACATATTGTATCAGATTGTCTTCAAATTTGGCAAACTATCTTATATTTCAACTAGAAACGCCCATGATGAAAATGGTTCAAATCGGTTCATATTTATATATAGCTGCCACACAAATTTCTCTCCCGATTTCACTTTTTCTACTCTATAAGCCACATATTTTAGCAGATTTCTTTCAAATCTTTCAAAATATCTTATATTTCAACTAGAAACACCCATGGTGAAAATGGGTCAGATCGGTTCAGATTTACATATAAAGAGTGATTTTTTTGAGGTTAGGATTTTCATGCATTAGTATTTGACAGATCACGTGGGATTTCAGACATGGTGTCAAAGAGAAAGATGCTCAGTATGCTTTGACATTTCATCATGAATCGTCTTACAAACGAACAACGCTTGCAAATTATTGAATTTTATTATCAAAATGCGTGCTCTGTTAAGAAAGTTCATTGCGCGCTTCCATTTTATGGTCAGTTTAATCGACCCACTGAAGCGGCTATTCGGGCTATTGTGACTAAATTTCGCACCAAATTTACATTGTTGGACATTAAACCACCAACACGCTTACGTAGAGTGCGAACTGAAGAAAATATCGCAGCTGTATCGGCCAGTGTTAATGATGACCACCAATTTTCGATTCGTCGCCGTTCGCACCAATTGGGTCTCTGTTACTCAAAAACGTGGAAATGCCAAAATTGGACTAAGCGGATGGACCACCAAAGACGCAGCCGCGGTCAACATTTAAATGAAATTATCTTCAAAAAGTAAATGTCATGGACCAATCTAACGTTTCAAATAAAGAACCGATGAGATTTTGCAAATTTTATGCGTTTTTTTTTAAAAAAAAGTTATCAAGCTCTTAAAAAATCACCCTTTAGATCCAATACAAATTTCGCTCCCGGATAGACTTTTTCCGCCCCAGAAACCACAAATTTTCTCCGAATTTCTTTGAAGTGACCACAAAACGTTATATTTGAACTGGAAGAACTTATTTTGAAAGTTAGTCACTTTATTCCATGTTTGGATATAGCCCCCGATACAAATATTCTTTTCGATTTGACAAATTGGACCAAGTCATATTAGCCTATGATTAGGAAACATACAAAAATTCTTCCTGTTTTCACTTTTTACCGAGTTGAATTGTATTCGGATAGAAAGTGGAGTGTATCGTATTGTCGGCCCCGCCCGACTTTAGCCTTTCCTTACTGGTTTCAATCTATCTTACTTTATATTGGATATGCGCATTCCCCCTATAACAAAAACATACACCATAAAGCGATTATTATTCGTAGGGGGTGAAATGGGGCAAAAAGGGATAAAAATGGTACCTATCAAAAGACAACAGCTAGAAACACGAAAATCGGTGTGTACATTCTTCTAATTGAGTAGTATTATATAAAAGTATTTTTTCCCAAATTCGTACTTGTGAAGGGTAAAATGGCAATAGAGGGATAAAAATAGTACCAACCAAGAATAATGAAATTCGCAACTAGAATAATGAAATTCGGTGTGTACATCCTTCTAATTGCGTAGACACGTAAAATAAAGAGATTTTAGAAAGTCGTACTCTTAAGGGGGTAAAATAGGAAAAAATGGGATAAAAATGGTACCAGCCCAATGGCCGCAGCTAGAATCATGGAATTTGGTGCATACATTCCTCTTGCTGCATATCCACGCAAAATAAAAAGATTTTTCCAAATTCGTACTTTTACGGCAAAAATTGGTTGAATCGTGAAGATAGGTTATTGCGCATTATGTACGTGAGATAATGGATTTTCAAAATTTGAACTTTTGGAATTAAAATAGAATGGAAATACAGCCAACTGTAACACCCACTATCTACCAATATTTATGGCATTTAAACCTTTTGAATATATGTATAAACGTATTGGTAGCCTTGCCTTTTTAAGAGTGGTTTGAAATAATTAAAACATTATATTTATTTATAAAATTACTTTTTCAATATTTGTATTTGTTTTGTTTTGGCTATATTAAAAAAATTATATTTTCCTGTTATATTACTGCACTTCTTCGAAAATCGGCAGCCTCTGTGTAATACAGTCCATGGTGGAGGGTATATAAAGTTCGGTCCGGCCGAACTTAACGCCGTTTTTACTTGTTCGGTACTAATTGGTTTATAATATCAACTTTTTATATTATCACAAGTTAATTAATTAAATTAACTAAACAAATGTACGAACACAGCAATACTGTGAGTCTAAAAAACAAGTAAGGAAAGGCTAAAGTCGGGCGTGGCCGACTCTATAATACCCTAAGTATATACCTCTCTTTTATTACGGTGTTTCATGGGAGCAATTTTATGTAGTTCATACAAATTATTATATAATTATACGAATATAGTAGAGTTATGCCAAAATATGAACGAAATAGGTGCTACTTCTGCATTAAGCGCTACGTTATGAGGTTACAAAAACAAAATAATGGTTTATTTGGTGATATAATTTTAATTACATGAGAAATTTCACATTTTTTGGATTATTCGACATTTTGGACCGGTCAATAATTAACGCGTTGCTCGATTGTGTATCTTTCCATGGTTCAAATTGAGTTAATCGGAAATTGAGAAATGTCATATGAAATGCAGACAAAAACTTGACGATTAGGTGTGATTCACATTCAACATCGGCCCTTACAATTTAACCATCATTTATGAAAATATTAAAAAATAGGTTTGGTTAAAACAAGTAAGGAAAGGCTAAAGTCGGGCGGGCCGACTATATAATACCTTACACCACTCCCTGCGTATGTACCTCGCTAAACCCAGGTATTTCATGGGAGCAATTTTATGTAGTTCATACAAATTATATAAATTATATTCATATAATGTATATGCTATAAATTCATCTTTAGTCAAACTTAACGAATATGGTCCGACAGACAAATACAAATTATACAGTAGTTAACCAAAGTCATACCAAGGTATGGACATATGGGCATCACCCAAACAATTCTCATTGCAATTCAATTCGGTAAAAAATTGAAATCGGGAAGGATTTTTGCATCCTGTAAATGTATGTGTTTGACAAAAAATTTTAAATCGGTAAGGACATTTGTACGGGGGTATATTGAAACCTGGAACGATTTGACCCGCTTTCACCATGTCTGTTTATGGGTGAAATATAATATGTAAAATTTGGTCAAAATCGGTTAAACATTCGGGAGCAACATTTGTATGAGGGCTATATCTAAATCTGAACCGATCTTACTCACTTTCACCATAGGTTTTTTAGTTTGATTCTAAGATGTTGTACCAATTTTAAAGAAAAACGGGTACACTATGTGAATTTTAGAGCGGAAAAAGTCAAATCGGGAGCGACATTTGTATGGGGCTATATCTAAATCTGAACCGATCTTACCCAATTTTTGCATAGGTGTTTCTAGTTGGATTATAAGATGTTCTGCTAAATTTAAAGAAAATCGGGTACAATATGTCGTTTCTAGAGCGGAAAATGTCAAATCGGGAGCGACATTTGTATGGGGCTATATCTAAATCTGGACCGATCTTACCCAATTTTTGCATACGTGTTTCTAGTTTGATTATAAGATGTTCTGCTAAATTTAAAGAAAATCGGGTACAATATGTCGTTTATAGAGCGGAAAATGTCAAATTGGGAGCGACATTTGTATGGGGCTATATCTAAATCTGGACCGATCTTACCCAATTTTTGCATACGTGTTTCTAGTTGGATTATAAGATGTTCTGCCAAATTTAAAGAAAATCGGGTACAATATGTCGTTTCTAGAGCGGAAAATGTCAAATCGGGAGCGACATTTGTATGGGGGCTATATCTAAATCTGAACCGATCTTACCCAATTTTTGCATACGTGTTTCTAGTTTGATTATAAGATGTTCTGCTAAATTTAAAGAAAATCGGGTACAATATGTCGTTTATAGAGCGGAAAATGTCAAATCGGGAGCGACATTTGTATGGGGCTATATCTAAATCTGGTCCGATCTTACCCAATTTTTGCATACGTGTTTCTAGTTGGATTATAAGATGTTCTGCCAAATTTAAAGAAAATCGGGTACAATATGTCGTTTCTAGAGCGGAAAATGTCAAATCGGGAGCGACATTTGTATGGGGGCTATATCTAAATCTGAACCGATCTTACCCAATTTTTGCATAGGTGTTTCTAGTTGGATTATAAGATGTTCTGCAAAATTTAAAGAAAATCGGGTACAATATGTCGTTTATAGAGCGACATTTGTATGGGGGCTATATCTAAATCTAGACCAATCTTACCCAATTTTTGCATACGTGTTTCTAGTTTGATTATAAGATGTTCTGCCAAATTTAGAGAAAATCGGGTACAATATGTCGTTTCTAGAGCGAAAAATGTCAAATCGGGAGCGACATTTGTATGGGGGCTTTATCTAAATCTAAACCGATCTTACCCAATTTTTGCATACGTGTTTCTAGTTGGATTATAAGATGTTCTGCAAAATTTAAAGAAAATCGGGTACAATATGTCGTTTATAGAGCGGAAAATGTCAAATCGGGAGCGACATTTGTATGGGGGCTATATCTAAATCTGGACCGATCTTACCCAATTTTTGCATACGTGTTTCTAGTTTGATTATAAGATGTTCTGCCAAATTTAAAGAAAATCGGGTACAATATGTCGTTTCTAGAGCGGAAAATGTCAAATCGGGAGCGACATTTGTATGGAGCTATATCTAAATCTGGACCGATCTTACCCAATTTTTGCATACGTGTTTCTAGTTTGATTATAAGATGTTCTGCTAAATTTAAAGAAAATCTGGTACAATATGTCGTTTATAGAGCGGAAAATGTCAAATCGGGAGCGACATTTGTATGGGGCTATATCTAAATCTGGACCGATCGTACCCAATTTTTGCATACGTGTTTCTAGTTGGATTATAAGATGTTCTGCCAAATTTAAAGAAAATCGGGTACAATATGTCGTTTCTAGAGCGGAAAATGTCAAATCGGGAGCGACATTTGTATGGGGGCTATATCTAAATCTGAACCGATCTTACCCAATTTTTGCATAGGTGTTTCTAGTTGGATTATAAGATGTTCTGCAAAATTTAAAGAAAATCGGGTACAATATGTCGTTTATAGAGCGGAAAATGTCAAATCGGGAGCGACATTTGTATGGGGGCTATATCTAAATCTGGACCGATCTTACCCAATTTTTGCATACGTGTTTCTAGTTTGATTATAAGATGTTCTGCCAAATTTAAAGAAAATCGGGTACAATATGTCGTTTCTAGAGCGGAAAATGTCAAATCGGGAGCGACATTTGTATGGAGCTATATCTAAATCTGGACCGATCTTACCCAATTTTTGCATACGTGTTTCTAGTTTGATTATAAGATGTTCTGCTAAATTTAAAGAAAATCGGGTACAATATGTCGTTTATAGAGCGGAAAATGTCAAATCGGGAGCGACATTTGTATGGGGCTATATCTAAATCTGGACCGATCTTACCCAATTTTTGCATACGTGTTTCTAGTTGGATTATAAGATGTTCTGCCAAATTTAAAGAAAATCGGGTACAATATGTCGTTTCTAGAGCGGAAAATGTCAAATCGGGAGCGACATTTGTATGGGGGCTATATCTAAATCTGAACCGATCTTACCCAATTTTTGCATACGTGTTTCTAGTTTGATTATAAGATGTTCTGCTAAATTTAAAGAAAATCGGGTACAATATGTCGTTTATAGAGCGGAAAATGTCAAATCGGGAGCGACATTTGTATGGGGCTATATCTAAATCTGGACCGATCTTACCCAATTTTTGCATACGTGTTTCTAGTTGGATTATAAGATGTTCTGCCAAATTTAAAGAAAATCGGGTACAATATGTCGTTTCTAGAGCGGAAAATGTCAAATCGGGAGCGACATTTGTATGGGGGCTATATCTAAATCTGAACCGATCTTACCCAATTTTTGCATACGTGTTTCTAGTTTGATTATAAGATGTTCTGCTAAATTTAAAGAAAATCGGGTACAATATGTCGTTTATAGAGCGGAAAATGTCAAATCGGGAGCGACATTTGTATGGGGCTATATCTAAATCTGGACCGATCTTACCCAATTTTTGCATACGTGTTTCTAGTTGGATTATAAGATGTTCTGCCAAATTTAAAGAAAATCGGGTACAATATGTCGTTTCTAGAGCGGAAAATGTCAAATCGGGAGCGACATTTGTATGGGGGCTATATCTAAATCTGAACCGATCTTACCCAATTTTTGCATAGGTGTTTCTAGTTGGATTATAAGATGTTCTGCAAAATTTAAAGAAAATCGGGTACAATATGTCGTTTATAGAGCGACATTTGTATGGGGGCTATATCTAAATCTAGACCGATCTTACCCAATTTTTGCATACGTGTTTCTAGTTTGATTATAAGATGTTCTGCCAAATTTAGAGAAAATCGGGTACAATATGTCGTTTCTAGAGCGAAAAATGTCAAATCGGGAGCGACATTTGTATGGGGGCTTTATCTAAATCTGAACCGATCTTACCCAATTTTTGCATACGTGTTTCTAGTTGGATTATAAGATGTTCTGCCAAATTTAAAGAAAATCGGGTACAATATGTCGTTTCTAGAGCGGAAAATGTCAAATCGGGAGCGACATTTGTATGGGGGCTATATCTAATCTGAACCGATCTTACCCAATTTTTGCACAGGTGTTTCTAGTTGGATTATAAGTTGCTGTGCAAATTTTAAAGAAAATCGGGTACATATGTGGTTTCTAAAGCGGAAAAAGTGAAAAAGGGAGCGACATTTGTATGGGGGCTATATCTTAATCTGAACCGATCTTACCCAATTTTTGCATAGGTGTTTCTAGTTGGATTATATGATGTTGTGCCAAATTTAAAGAAAATCGGGTACTATATGTGCTTTGTAGGGCGGAAAAAGTCAAATCGGGAGTGACATTTGTATGGGGGCTATATCTAAATCTGAACCGATTTCCTCCAAATTCAATACCGATGGTCACTGGCCAGAAAAAATAACTTCTGCCAAGTTTCATGATAATCGGACAACAATTGCGACCTGTAGAGTGCGAACAAGCTTAGATGGACAGCAGACGGACAGACGGACAGACAGACATCGTTAAATCGACTCAGCTGGTGATTCTAAGCCGATCGGTATACTTAAAGGTGGGTCTAGCTCGATTATTTCTTGGTGTTACAAACATTTGGGGCGAAACTAACTTATAATACCCTAGCCCACGAAGTGGTGTAGGGTATAAAAATGGAACGATACACGCTTCAATAACGCATTGAAATTATTAAAATTCACTACAAAAATGGTGAAAATCAAAACTAAAGCGTTTTTGGGCCGTCGTGAAGCACCTTGTCGGCCCGCAATACAGAAATTGGTGGAAAAATTGGAGCTGTTGGGACAAGTTAGTGACGTGAAGAACAAAACCCGTGCACGTCGCTCAAGAACAACTGAGCATATTGCTATTGATGTAGCCCAAAATGTTGTTCTTTTGAATTGCATAAATACTTGTGTCTTAAGGCTTATAAATTCAGTTAACACAAGAACTCAAGCCGGCCGATCATCAACATCGTCGTGTCTTCGCTGATTGGGTCCTTGAGATGAATGAAAATGATCCGAAAAATCATCTTGACTGATGAGACCCATTTCCACCTCGGTGGCTACGTCAACAAGCACAATTTTCTCATCTGGGGGTCGGAAAACCAATAGTTATTGTCGAGAAGCCTCTCCATCCTCATCGTGTGACTGTTTGGTTTATGGTCCGGCGGGGTCATTGGACCTTACTTTTTCGAAAATGAGGATCAACAGTTACGGTGAATGGATTGCGCTATCGAAAAATGATTAATGATTTTTTTATGGTCGGAGTTGGATGGTATTGATCAGGACATCGTTTAATTTCAACAACACGGCGCTACGTGCCACACAAGCAACGAAACCATTGCTCTTTTACGGGACAAGTTTCCGGACCGTGTTATCTCTCGAAGAGGTGATCACAATTGACCACCGAGATATTTTGATTTAACACCTTGCGACTTCTTCCTTTGGGGCCACATAAAATATAAGGTCTACGCCAGCGTCGATTCAAGACTTCAAAGATAGAATTTGGGAAATGGAAAGAACACATTTCGTGTTGATGCAAATTTCCAAAAAAATGCACGTCTAAGATGTCAAAGGTATGTTCACACAGAATATTATGATTCTGCCACTGAGTACAAAATTAGAAAATACCTTTATTTTACGTGCCTAGCCGATTAAAGGTTTGCGTCGTTTGATTGATACCATTTTTATCTCTTTTTGTATCATTTCACCCCCTAAAACTATGAATCACTTTATGGCGTTCAACAACTGGCATCAGAGTCAGGTGCTATAATTTTTCCATTTAAACCAAGCGCCAAAGGAAAAAACAAATACTAACCACCAGTTTTACCTATTGTAGCGTGACATATGATTATATTTTATATGCAAATATTTTTCCACCTTCGGGTTCGATTGAGGTTGGACGTTCTAATGCGAGTATAAGCACATGTTCATGATAAATATACAAATGCAAGCAAGGTATGTGCATGGAAAATAGTTCAACCAAAAATATTTTTGTAAGCTATAAAAATAATTAGCAATAAATTTCGAAATATACATTTATTAACGAAATAGATTTTTGTGCAAGCATCGTATAGCGAAAAACTAATTGAAATTATACAAGTAATAGTTATTGGAAAAGTGCACGTACATGCACACATATATGTATAGCACAACCAAATACTGAGCTAACTTAACATTTGACGCGAAAATTTAATTTAACAAACACACAAACCTAGCTACAGTCGCTCACAGCTTTATTAATATTGAATATGTTGCAACTACAATGCCAAACCGAATAACGATAAAATATAAATTCAGTTGTTGGAGACAGGGCTGACAAATTATTTTGCACCTCTATCGCCAAATATAAACAACTTCAGTTTTTTGTTTAAAAAACCAACAAATTCCATTTTATATTTAGTTCTTGTAAAAAATGTATGGCATTTAGATATTTGAATTATATACAGTGGCCGACAAAAGTCAACATACGACCCACATTTTTGCGTTTTAGCGAGTTCCAAAAAATATTTGAAAAAAGTAATGATGCGGTTTTGTTTGAAATCGTTTTTTATTCATATAACAATAACAAAATGCTTTACTTCAATATAAACTTAAAAGATATTGGCAAAATAAACAAAAAACACCTTGAAAAAAGTCTACATACGACATAGCATCCCATGCTTTACGTCATTTTTTATAATGTACTTTATAGGAGAATTGACGAAATTTGTATTGTCATTTGTCTTGTGCTTGCTCTTCTTTAAATAAATATAATTCAAGAAACATTAGTCCGCGAAAATGGCTTCTCGTAAAGAAATTGCAACTGATATTCGAAATTTAGTAATAAAATGCAGAAACGAAAGGAAATCTTTAGGCGAAATAGCTAAAATGGTTAATTTAAGTAAATCAACTGTCCAAACTATATGCAAAAACTTCGAAAATACGGTAAGCCCAGAAGTGGGCGTCCAAAAAAACTTAGTCGACGAGATGAAAGCTTTATTTTAAAAGAAGTTAATGAAAACCCGAAAGTGAATGCTACAATGTTGTCCAAACAACTCGCAGAAAGGTCGGATACAATTGTACATCCAAGAACAATTCAAAGAAGTCTGAATAATAATGGTTTCCGAAGCAGAACGCCACGCAAAAAACCTCTTATAAGTGAAAAGAATCGTAAGCTTCGCCTTGAATTCGCCCAGCAACACTTGAACAAGGGATTAGACTTCTGGAAGCGGGTTTTATTTACGGCCACTTTATTTGAAATATATTTGAATATTTTCAACATGTCATGATAAAGAATTAAAACATATTTTTTTGGTATTTATTATTCTTAGTAAACGTTAAATATTTTCTTATACCGTGACCAAGTTTAGGCAATTCATAATGCAGAATACACTTTCACTCTCAGAGAACATATCTATGTAAATTATAATAACTTAAATTGTACGTAGGCCCGGATGATTTGTGTGGAAGGTACCAGCAGGTTCATGGCATTTGGTCCTTCCACATTTTTTTTCACTGAACCAACACTCAGGGGATGTCCCCTATAAATGCAGTGCATTGCGTTGGTGGAAGGAAGATAAGGTATTGGAAGGAGGAAAGAGGGAGTAGTGTCTGTTGACATCTGTTTTGAATCTCTGAATGTCGTAATTGGAGGGAAAGATATTTGCCGGTAGTCGATTCCACATACGGATAGTACGGGCGAAGAACGAATTTATTCTGTAATGTGTAGTGCGGCCGGTTGTCCAATCGACAACAAATGGGTGAGCGTTCCTGAAGAGTCGCGTATCTCTACCGAACGTTCTCACGGGCGGTATAAGATCACGAATTTCCGAAGAACAAACACCATGAATGTATCGATAGAACAATGACACACAACAAACATTACGACGGTGTTCAAGGTAGACAATATAATTGGACACGGTCAAGTAGCTCCAGTGATGAAGCTGGAGCACCCGACCATATATGGGAGTTGTATTCCATCTTTGGTCTGATGTAGGTAGTGTAGATATTGAGAAGATCAGAGGGTGTAAAATATTTCTTACATCTTTTTAAAAAGCCTAAACATTTGAAGGCATCTTTCGACATATCAAATACATGTTTTGTCCAACGAACATCACGTTGTATTTTTATGCCAAGAACATCGAGAGCATCTGATTGCTCAATATCTACACCGTTCATTAAAATCGACGACACCGTTGGATTAGTGAATCGCTTGTGAGACAACAAGGAGCACTGGGTCTTACGTGCATTAAAATATATTTTATTCTCTCGACCCCATTCAGAAATGGTCATCAAATCCTGGCTAAGTGACTCATCCATCAATCGCCTTTTATCCTCAATTTCTTGACGACTTGGTCTATAATCGAATGAGTATGAATGACAGAGGTTGCAGTCATCCGCGAATGAGTATATTGGATTCACAGTCTCTCGGTACTCCTGCGGTTAACCTATGCTCATCGGATGAGAACCCATCTACAACAACACGTATAGTGCGATCTCTGAGGAAGCTCGATATAAATAGAGAGAAGTCACTACCAACACCAAAAGCGATAAGCTTTGGAGATTTCTAGATGTTAAAAAAGTTATAAAAACAATTGCAAAAACATGATCAAACATCAAGTCATAGGATTCCATGAACCAGTATAGAATTTTGAAGGATTTAATTTTACCTGGGATATAGACAATTGTGTGGGAGGTACAGGAAGGGGCGTGGCTAAATCGTAAATATTTTTATACCCTCCACCTCGAGGATGGAAGTATATTCACTTTGTCATTCCGTTTGTAACACCTTAAAATATTCACCAAAGACCCCATAAAGTATATATATTCTGGGTCGTGGTAAAATTCTAAGACGATATAGCCATGTACGTCTGTCTGTCTGTTGAAAGTACGATAGCGGCCGAACGAAATGAGCTAGGAGGTTCAAATTTTTCCTAAATGTGTCTTATGGTTGCAGATCGGTTGGGATTGAAAGTGGGCAAATTCGGCCCACAGGGAAAAATTTTTCCCTCACAAGGACTGAAAATACCCCTAATATTTAGAGTATTTCAGCATGTTTTTTTTGAACATAATAGCTTGTATTTACTTGATATTTGCAATTCGCATTCCCTTTATATCATAAAAGGGCACCCTAGAGTGATTTTTATTTGTAGGGGGCGAAATGGGATAAAAATAGTACCTATCAAACGACAACAGATAGAAACACGAAATTTGGCGTGTACATACCTCTAATAGAGTAGATACATAATATACAAGTATTTTTTATTTGTACTTTTAAGGGATTAAATGGGGATAGAGGGATAAAAATAGTACCAACCAAACGGCTGCACCTAGAATAATGAAATTCGGTGTATATATTCCTCTGATTGCGTACACACATAAAATAAAGGAAATTTTCGAAATTCGTACTTTTAGTGTTTAAAATGGAAAAAGGGGATAAAAATGGTACCAAACAAATGGATGCAGCTAGAACCATGAAATTCGCGGTATACATTTTTTCTAAATTCGTACTTTCAAGGGATTCAATGGGAGCAGAGGGATAAAAATGGCGACTGACAATCGCCTAATATTTTCGGCATGTTCACTTTCACAATTACAGCATTGTATTTATTTATAGTAGTAGATTTTAAACAGTGCGCATAAGTATACATTATAGTCTCCTAAATAATATTTCATGTATTATAAATGGAACGAAAAAGGAACAAATCTCAATAAAAACATATCGATGCATTTTGAAAAAATCTGTTTTAGTAGAAAAGTCAATGCATACATTCGTTTAAAAAGTAGCGTTTTCTGTCGTCTACATTTTAAAATTTTTTTAATAATATTATTTTTCAATTCTAAAATGTACATGGCTTGTATAATCGATGGGAATAGGTTATTTTTTGAATTATTAAGAAAACCACAAAATATAACTAAATACAATTATCTTTAAAATAAGCCTTCATCCTTTGAATTGTACGTACGCATTTTCACACAATACCATTTTATCCTGATTTTACTAATTCTCAATTGGTCATATCCAGGGCCGTGCGCAGGGGGGGGGGGTTTGGGGGTTCAAACCCCCCAGAGAGGTTTCGAACATATACTTTTTGAAACCTTCTAGACTTTCTGAAGCAATAAAATATAGAATTTTAAGGTCTTTTTAAAATAACTCATCTGAAATGGTAATTTTGCAGCAAAATCATGAAAACACGAAAATTACATAGAAAATCGTGGACACTTTCTTGAATTTCGGACAAAGGTTATGAAAAATACAAACAAACTAAACGAATTGTGCCAATTTCAAGATTGTGTAGTGCTAATTTCGCTAATGAACACCAAATTGTTCGGAAAATTTTCATTTTTATTAACCGATAACACTTCTTGACATCCGACTAGAACTATATCTTATTAACTTTTAATTGTGTACTGCAATAAAAGTTTGTAAATTTAATAACAAAATAGTTTAGTAATTTTAAAAAAGTGTAGATAAGAATCACTATGATATCATAATGAAATCTAAAATATTCTTAATAAAAGCAAATAATTTGCTTGATGCTTGTAAAGCGCTAAGTTGTAACATTTGCGATTGGACATTTTTATGGAGCTGTATCAAAACTGATTTTCATCACAGATGCAACAACAACGGTTTTTGTTACTTCCAATGTTTTGGGATTTTGCAATTATAATACAAATCCATTTCGACAAACGAAGAATACTGTTTGATATACATAAACTTATTTCTCTTTGTTCATTTACATCAACTGATGACATGTTAACCGAAAACAAACTAATTTTTCCCACAAAAGAAACTCAAAAACGATGTTCACGTGTTTAAAATTTTCTTTTCTACGAAATGCATTTTTTCTCTGCGTGTCTCTATTTTAAAATCTACTTTAAAATTGTGAAACAATAAGAAATGAGTTTTAACTTACTAAAATTTTTGTTATATTTATCACTTATGTCAAATATTTTTCAGAGTTAGTATTTTTTGTACATATGTAACAAGTATTATTCAAACGAGAAACAACAAATTCAGTAACTTGGTAACAAATTCAGTAAGGAAACTCTAAAATACCAATTATTTGGTTTTTTGGAATTAAAATGTCTAGTTGTTTCTTCTTGCATATAAATGAAGAAACATTTCCAAATATTTTTTATTTAATCGGAATATGCGTATAAAGATTTTGAGTAAACATCCTGTTACTCATGTCCTATATAAATTAAAAATCCCAAAACTCTTTAGACATCCTATTTAAACCCATACTTTGTCAAAAAGCATATCCAATTTTTTTCATTTATCATAGAAAAAATGAGCGACATAAGGGTTTATTACCGAGGAATTTGATCGTGTAATATTTCTTCACAATATATACCGAGGGCTTATATTGAAAAGTAGCTATGAACCATTTTCTCGAAAATGAGTTTTTGATGACAAACTATTCCCAGATTTGGATATCATTTGTCATATAAATTTGGAAAAGATTTTTTTTTAATTTTCTGATTTGGCTATCCCCACGCACGTAAGTTTGTGACTGCATAAGTGACTATGAACATAAAAATAATAGAAATAAAATAGTTCAACAATGGAGCAGTATATTTTCTATATTTAGTGCATATCGTACTATCAAATTGCATCATTTCGCGTTAATAATATTTTGATTCCCCAGTTATCAGGCTAAAATAGGATAAATAGTGGCTGTAAAGTCAAAAATTGTGAAAAGTATCTTTAGAAAAACCCGCGTAACTTTTTATTACATTAAGAAAACCGAAATATTTCTTTGGTATGTGATTGCTGACTTCATGGGGAATATTTGTGTATGAAAAGTTTCAGAATTATGAACGAAGAAAGTTAAAATATAAGGAATTGCAACGGCGAATTTTGGATTTTTCATCAATTGCAGCGATTTTCGCGACTGGCTACATATATGTTACAAGCGACCGATCTGACTGATGAAGCTGGAATCTTTAAATTCGCTGTGTACATCACAGAAAATGCCAAAATTTCATGAAAAAAGTTATGGAGTTTACAATAAATCTTATTCTTATTTAAACATTCATAGTGGTCAATTTTAAACATACAAAAGTGGCTATGAACCATGAAACCGCGAATACTAGGAAATTTCGAAAACTTTTTAATCGAAGCAATTAGTAATCCTTTTTAGATTAAACTGTAGAAGAATGATTAATAATTCCTCTTCTAATTAAGGAGAAAATCAGTTTTTTCGCTCTCCTGTAAAGTTATGTTTTTGTTCATAGCCACTTATAAATATAAGCCCTCGATATGTATGTATATAATTTCAAGCAAAAAAAAGTTCTACTTAATAAAAGCGATTGTCTGCTGCCTATCAGCAGACACTTTTCTGCTAATACAGCTGTTTTTTGATATAACAGCAGTTTTCTGCAATCTTACATCACCATTCACACTGCTAAAGAGTTTGCAGTCTGCTAAAATTGGCTGTTGTTAATTAAAATATAAAAATAGGTAGGCGTTCATAAGCGAGTTTAGCTCGAATTTTCTTTTATATTGGCTTGGGACAATATGCTGTTTGCTAAAATCAGCTAACAGCTGTTTACCATCTCAGCAGATAGATGGATTACAATTTTGCCGACAATGTCTGTCGGACGAATGTATCAAAATATTTCTCGAAGATCCTGGCAATAAAATATGAGTGGTTTCCAAACGCGCCAGTAAAAATTTCCTAAAAAGTTGGAAAATTAACTAAGTATGTGTAAAGTTTCCTTCTTTCAAAGCCATAGTAAATAGTTCATTTACTAGAAAAAGGATCTGATAAAAAATTCTTACAATTGAGTAAATTCAAACTTATGTTTTAAGTTTTAAGTGAGAAAAAAATTTGAAATTTTTTTTATGAAAAAAATTCCATTTAGGAAATTTTAACTTAAAAATGAGTTTTTTTTCGAAAATGAAGTTAAAATGTTTACTGAAATGTATGCCGAGTTCTTCATACATTTATGTATTAATGAACTTATAAAAAACATTTGAAATTGTTTAAAAAATCATTGAATATTAATCAAAGAAGCAATTCTCGTTTGTTTGCAGAGACTTATTTCTTAAATACTTTATGAATTATTCTAAACAACCACTGCGAAGGCACCTATCTTGTCTTCGCAACAATCATGGATTAATAGCTCAACTCCTTATGGCAGAGGTATCATGAAACTTTTGAGAAATATTTCATGTTGTTATTTTCTGTATCAGTTTTGCACACTCTGATGCAAAACTATTTGTTTGTTTTTTTAGTTAAATTGAATTTATTTTAATTTCACATTTTTCCTTGTATAAAATAAAATTTTCCTCAGTTTAAGTAAAAATTTACTCGTTTTGAGGAAAAAAATTCAGCAAAATTGTCCTCAGTTTGAGTAAATATTTACTTGATTTGAGTAAACATTTACTTAGTTTTAGGAATATTTGACAGTTTAGCAATATTTGACTAAGATTTAGTAAAAATTTACTTAGTTTTAGGAAAATTTTGCTTAAATTTAGTAAAAAATTACTTGATTATTAGGAAAAAATTTACATAGATTTAGGAAAATGTCAGCAAAATATTATTTATATTTAGTAAAAATATGGTTTCCAAAATATTAGTTAATTTTAACTCATTATAGGGTTAACTTTTTATGAGTGTAGATGAAACCCCCCCCCCAGGGGAAAATCCTGCGCACGGGCCTGGTCATATCTTACAAACATCTTTTTTTGTCCTCTGTAAATCTAAAATTTTATAGAGTGCAGTTATCCTACTAAGTTGCAAAGAAATCGGAAAATGGCAATTTCAAAAGTGTTCGGTTTGACGTGAACGCATACAAATTGTAATGCATTTCTCTACAAAGTAACGCTAATATAATAAAATCGGAGAACAGATTTAAAAATTTCTAAAAAGAGCCAAGAAAATCGCGAACTATTTTATAAATCGCCATGTCGCCAAATCGAAAATAAAGTAAATAAATAAACCAGCAGATTAGAGGCTGTTGACTTTATGCACATTACTATATTTGATTATTATTTCAAACTATAAGGCATACTTATGCGCAATATTTCAAATTCACTACCATGTACAAATACAATGCTGTAATTGTAATCAAAAAGTGAATATGCCCTAAATATTGGGTAGTCAGTCGTCATTAGGGAGAAACATTTTTAGCTACAGACCAAGTGAGTGTAATATTTTGATAAGAAAGGTGCACATTTTTAAGATCCCTTATGATTCGCGACCACTTTTGGAATGTACACATCTAGTTCCATGAATCTAGGTACCAGTTTTATTCTTTTTTCATTTGGACTCAAGACGTACGAATTTGGAAAAATACTCATAATAAGCAGACATGATTCTTACTACTGTCATTTGCTTGTTTTCAATTTTGCCCCTTTTTGATCCTAAAAGTACGAATATTGAAAGCTGTCTTTAATTTTCGCACCTACGCAGTCGAAGCAATGTGCACACCGAATTTCATTGTTATAGTTGCAGCCGTTTGGTTGGTACAATTTGTATCCCCATTCGGCCCATTTTCCGCCTAAAAGTACAATTTTCGAAAAATTCATTTTTGTTTCGAGTCTTTACACTCAAACAAACCTATACACGTAAATTCATTCGTTGATACCATTTTTATCCCTCTTTTCCAATTGTGTCCGTTAAAAGTAAGAATTTTTTAAAAATTCTTCTATTTTAGGTGTCTACGCAATTAAGGTAATGTACGCTACAAATTTCATGTTTCTAACTGTTTTCGAATCATTCGTACCATTTTTATCCCCTTTTGCCCCATTTCGAAAAATTCCTTTATGTTTCGTGTCTAGACAGTCAGATGAATGTATACTCCGAATTTCATGATTTCAACTTCAGCGGTTTGAGTGGTACCATTTTTATCCCTCTTTTCCAATTGTACCCCTTAAAAGTACGAATTTTGAAAAATCACTCTACTTTAAGAGTCTACGCAATTAGGGCGATCTTAAATAATCTAAATATAATAATCTAATGGGGTACTTTCAGTCCTTGTTAGGTAAAAATGTATCCCTCTGTACCGATTTCGCCCACTTTCAATCCCAAGCGACCATAAGCAACCATAAGACACATTTACAGAAAATTTGAACCTTTTAGCTCATAGTTAGGCAGTTAACGTGCTTTCAACATACAGAAAGACAGACAGACGGACATGGCTAGTTCGTCTTAGAATTTTATGACGATCACGAATATATATACAAATTGTTTAAAAAACTGGCCATACGGATAGTTGAAATAAGTTGCAATTTCATATTTGACAATGCTTAATATTTAAAATATTTATGTTTTTGCCACGCCCCTTCTATTACCTCCCACACAATTGTCCCCGTCCAATGTAAAATTAAATCATTGCACAGAAAAAAGTGCACCTGATAAATTCAACGAAAAAAGTTGTTAAAGTACACCGAAATAGTCGAGAAAACATTTATTTGAATTGTGGAAAATTTAGTCAAATCAGAAACTCCTAAAATAACACTCAATTAAAACATTTGTCCACTTATTCATTAGAAAATTAATGCTTGGAAATTTTTTCTGGCGCTTCAACTTTAACTTAATTCTTCGTATACAGGTAGTTAAGAACACGCGGCTACAAATTTAATATTCCCGGTTCGAAACTACCTTCGGTTAAAAATTTATTTTTATACACTCCACGAGAGTATTATGACTTTGTTCATTTGTTTGTAACACCCAAAAGGAAACGAGTTAGACCCATCGTTTATTCTACAGATCGGCTTAGGATCACTTTCTGAGTCGATTTAGCAATGTCCGTCTGTCCATCTATTGTTGTAATCAAATTACAGGTCGCACTTATAGTCCGATATATGGATAAAAGATGAACGCTATTTAATTTGAGGCAAATCGGTTCAGATTTAGATATACCCCCCATACAAATGTCGCTCCCGATTTGACATTTTCCGCTCTAGAAACCACATATTGTGCCCTATTTTCTTCAAATTTGGCACAACATAATCCAACTAGAAACACCTATGCTGCAAGTGGGTAAGATCGGTTCAGATTTAGATATAGTCCCCATACAAATGTCGTTCCCGATTTCACCTTTTCCGCATTAGAAACCACATATTGTACCCGATTTCTTTAAAATTGGCACAACATTTTATAACAGAACTAGAAACACCTATGCTGAAACTGGGTAAGATCGGTTCAGATTTAGATACAGCCCCCATACAAATGTTGCTCCCGTTTTGCCTTTTGCCGCACTAGAAAACACATATTGGACCCGATTTTCTTTAAATTTGGCACAGTATGTTATAATCCAACTATAAACACCTATACGAAAAGTGGGCTAGATCGGTTCAGATTTAGATATAGCCCCCATACAAATGTCGTCTCGATTTTACTTTTTCCGCTCTTTAAAGCACATATTTTACCTGAATTTCTTCAAATTTGGCTTAACACCTTATAATCTAACTAGAAATACCTATGCTGAAAGTGGGTAATATCGGTTCAGATTTAAATATAGCCCCCACACAAATGTTGCTCCCGATTTGCCGCACTAGAAAACACATATTGGACCCGGTTTTCTTTAAATTTGGCACAGCATGTTATAATCCAACTAGGAACACCTGAAATGAAAGTTGGTAAGATCGGTTCAGATTTAGATATAGCCCCAATACAAATGTTGCTTCCAAATGTTTAACCAATTTTGGCCAAACTATACATATTATATTTCACCTATTTCGTTCCAGGTTTCAATATAGCCCCATAGAAATGTCCTTTCCGATTTAAAATTTTTTGTCAAACACATACATTTACAGGATACAAAAATCCTTCCCGTTTTCAATTTTTTAATGAATTCAATTGTATTCGGATAGAAAGTATATAGTCGGCCCAGGCCGACTTTAGCCTTTCCTTACTTGTGTGTTTTCAATCAAGGATTTACAATTTTGTAATCAATATGTGAATTTCTTTATCAAGTGAATATGAACACAAGTAAGTAAGCTTCAGTCGGCCTCACTCTCAGAGAACATATGTACGGAAGTTATAATTAATTTTACATAGGGCAGGATAATTTGTGAGAAAGGTACTAGGAGGTTCGTATCACATGGTCCCAGCTTCCACATTTATAAAGCAACTAGCTGATCCCCCGCCCGCTTTGCCAGCCAAAAAACAAACAAATTAAAATCAGCTTTCATATTGGTTTTTTCGTGATGGATAATATATGTACCAATTATAATCAAGGCACTTCCCCGAGATACTAAAGAAATGGATATGTTGCATTGAGAACATTGAAGAACAGAACGTTAGTTTCAGGCGAATAAAGTAAGAAATGTCAAAACAAAGAATTATCAAAACAAAACTTCATTCGTAAGAAGAAATTACTTAATCGAATAGCCGGAATTCGATTATACTACATTCAAAACACATAGAATCAAATCATTCACTAATCAAACAACACAAAAACTAAACAAATTTATATAATTTCCGTTTTCTTGACTTAAGTCGGCATTTATATATGTATATTTCTTTTTTAGCAACCTTTCTTTACTATTGTGCTAAGAAATTCCAAAGAAACCGTGTAGTTTTACAAAATTCAAATCAATATTTCCCCATCTTTCAAATCCCGACCATTTGTGTATTGTCTAAACAGGTTACAACTAAATTTCGTATGGGAAGGATCACGGCCACTTTCCGCCCATCTCGGTGTCAATAATAAGTTTTAATTTCATATGGGAGGTGCCACGCCAACTTTTCCTACACCGCCCCTTTTTTGGCACAACTGTGCAGAGTAACAATTAGTGAACTTTCACGAATATTCAAGACTCTAACTGCAACAGTACTCTGAATATGCTAATTTATAAAAAACTAATAAATCCCCAATTTGTGTGGAGGTGCCACGCCCACTGAAAATATCAAAAAATTATATAGCCTATTTTCTCCACCGGTTCAGCACGAACATACTGTGGAAATTTCAAGAATATCGGTCCAGTAGTTTAGGCGGCCATAAAGAACAAACAAACACAGATTCATTTTTATATATATAGATTGTAAAAACATGATCGAATATCAAGTAATAGTGAATCCCATGCACCCGTATAGAAGTTATGAAGGATTTAATATTACAAGGATGGAGACAATTGTGTCGGAGGTACAAGAAGGGGTGTGAATAAAGCGTAAATATTTTTTAGGTTTAAAGTAAAAACATTTTTAAATATCAAATTGCAAATGATTTTGACTACCCGCATGGATGTTATGTCGGTTTTATTGTAACCAAAGTTTATGCTGCTTTATGTGGGAGGTACCAGAAGGGCCGTGGCAATGTCGCCCACATTCCATGCAAATGTTACCACTATAAAGGCGTTGCTCATTTTTTGAATAATATTTCTTTGAATAGAATTTTGAATTGAGTTCAAACATTTCTGTGTTATAACTCTTGTACCTCCGTCTAATATAGTTTGGCCATAAGTGATACAAGAGTTCAAAAAATATGAAAAATATGTTCGGTTGATTTAACGTGTAACTGACTGAAACTTATTTACTTTTTAGAGTCGATTTCAAGAGCCTTTAGCTCTCAGTCGGCTTAACCCAGCGACGAACTTTTTTGCAAATCAACAATGAAGTCTTCAATTCTGGGGGTGACCGCAGCAATTTTTTTCGTGACCCAGCCATATATATGTGTGTGATTATTCGATGAGTATTTGCGGTAATCCATGGGTGGGTAGGACACTATATGACCATGACCTCCAAAATTAAATTTACATCGTTTTCTTGAAATCGAGTTTATACTTTTGCGCAATTATTGGCACGTAGCGTTGCCCTCAATATCCTCAAATATAGGTTTGACACTAATTTTAGTACATTAAATACACTAACATACACATCCTCACAGATACCATCCATACGGCAACTATATCGACTGATAATTAGATTTATGTGTGGATTTATTATGCGCCTGTTTACGTGCGTACCTATACATTAGACCGGGTCCGTTGATTCATTATAAAAATTATATTTGCGACAAAAATGTGTAAATTCATTAAAATCTATTTTTTCCCATTTTACTTAAATAGGAAATTGCAAAACAGCCGCCATTTGTAAGAAAAACTGATTTTTTGCAGGTTAAGTAAAATCACTTTAGCACGTAACTCTTAGTTGCTAAAATACAAATCAGCAATAGTCTGTGGATATTCATAAAACAAATCCAGCTTTTATTTTAGGTGCGGACAACCATAACTTTTTGCCACCCGGGTTAGTATACATTAGGCTGGGTCGCCGTTCCAGTCACCCCACGAAAATAAAGTTTAGATTTTTTAAAGAGGATTTGCAAAATATTACGTTCCTAGATCAAGCCAACTGTGAGCTAGAGATGGGCGCGTGAGTGATTATTGGCTCACGTTCACGCACGCTCACGAAAGAAAAATATTGAATCACGCACGTTCACGCACGCTCACGTGAGTAAAATAAATTTTGCTCACGATCACGCGTGAATAACATTTCCGCCGCGCAAATCCGAAATTATATTATTTAAATCATTCTACGCTTGCGATGTTTGTCTTAAATTCATATTTTTTTCCATGCTTTATATAAGGTTACTTTCTGTATATGTTTGTGTGCCACAAAATTTGAAATCAATTTTTGAAAGCTTTTTTCTCAACCAATTTTGCTCAAATTTTGCACACTTAATCATTTTCGATGACAATACAAGGAAATGGAAAAATTTGACCAATTGGACAAAGGGGCGTGGTACCTCCCATACAAACCACGTCGGTTTGGTGTGTATGTTGTAAGTGCTGCTGCAAATATGGGCGGGATTGTACAAAGGGGTGTGGTACCTCCCATACAAACCACAAATTAAAAATCTATTATTTCTGCTCCTGATAACGGTATTTGAACAAAATTTGATAAAAAAGAATTTCTAGGCCCAATAGAATTCTGCTTGCATAAAGCATGGATTTGAAAAAAGAATTTTTTTTGATTTACTAGTTATATATCGTCTAGTTTAACGCAAAATATGTTAAAATCGGACACTGACATAAAATCCAAGTTGCAAACAAAGCATATACCACAACATCACTTATGTGAATTTTTTAATTGAAATAACACTAGGGGGGTTTGTCATATAAATGCAGTGTCTGGTGTTGGCGCATGGAATGCTTACTTAAATAATAGAAACATTAGAAATTATACGAAGCACTTTGTTTTAGAAATATACATACATATATATATATTTTACTTTGAATGAAAATATTCACATTTTTGAATAAAATATAATAATTAATATGTGATTTTCGCGAATAAATCACGTGATTCACGCAGAAATTAGACTCACGCACGAACATTTTTTTGTTCCTCACGTTCACGCACGCTCACGTGAGTAAAATAAATTTTGCTCACGATTACGTGTGAATCACGTGATTCACGCAATTCACGTAAGTCGCGCCCATCTCTACTGTGAGCTAAACGCTCCTGAAAATAACCCTAAAAATCATGTTTTTCTGGTATAATTTTTTGTGTGTTACATTTTTTCCCAAATTTGTTTCTGAAATAATACAAGGGTCTATTAAATTAAATTTTTAAGCAATTTAAATAAAAATGTTGATTCTTGTCTTATAGTAACTTATTGATCGAATTATTGGACGTTTATAGTAATTTTTTGTTGATTTTCACAGTGTCAACTGAAAAATTTTCGTATTTGGTGCTAGTATTTTATAAAAAATAAATAGCGAATGATGTCTAAATGATGAACATCGGAATTAAATTGCTCTCATTTATCTAAAAAGAGTTTGATTTTTTTGCTCTGTAAATCCATCTCCTGTATTAAATTATTTTACAAACAAGGAGTCAGTGACGTCATTTTTCGTCCGACATTCATCATTCAGGTGTCATTCTTTAGGTATTAATTCCTTCTATTTATTTTTCATCTCAACTCTTACAAAATGTTTCCAAGAAATATGAGTTTTTAGGTGTCACCTTGAAAACCACAAAAAATCAATATAAACGTCCAATAATACTACCAATGAGTTTTTCCAACACAAGAGAAAATTTTTATACCCTACACCACTTCGTGGTCTAGGGTATTATAAGTTAGTTTCGCGCTAAATGTTTGTAACACCAAAAAATAATCGAGCTAGACCCACCTTTAAGTATACCGATCGGCTTAGAATCACCAGCTGAGTCGATTTAACGATGTCTGTCTGTCCGTCTGTCCGTCCGTCCGTCTGCTGTCCACCTAAGCTTGTTCGCACTCTACAGCTCGCAATTGTTGTCCGATTGTCATGAAACTTGGCAGAAGTTATTTTTTCTGGCCAAGGACCATTGGTATTGAATTTGGAGGAAATCGGTTCAGATTTAGATATAGCCCCCATACAAATGTCGCTCCCTATTTCACTTTTTCCGCTTTAGAAACCACATATTGTACCCGATTTTCTTTAAAATTAGCACAACATCTTATAATCCAACTAGAAACACCTATGCAAAAATTGGGTAAGATCGGTTCAGATTTAGATATAGCCCCTATACAAATGTCCCTCCCGATTTGACAGTTTCCGCTCTAGAAACGACATATTGTACCCGATTTTCTTTAAATTTGGCAGAACATCTTATAATCCAACTAGAAACACGTATGCAAAAATTGGGTAAGATCGGTTCAGATTTACATATAGCCTCCATACAAATGTCGCTCCCGATTTGACATTTTCCGCTCTAGAAAAGACATATTGTACCCGATTTTCTTTACATTTTGCAGAACATCTTATAATCCAACTAGAAACACGTATGCAAAAATTGGGTAAGATCGGTTCAGATTTAGATATAGCCCCATACAAATGTCACTCCCTATTTCACTTTTTCCGCTCTAGAAACGACATAATGCACCCGATTTTCTTTAAATTTTGCAGAACATCTTATAATCCAACTAGAAACACGTATGCAAAAATTGGGTAAGATCGGTTCAGATTTAGATATAGCACCCATACAAATGTCGCTCCCGATTTGACTTTTTCCGCTCTAAAATCCACATATTGTACCCGTTTTCTTTAAAATTGGCACAAAATCTTATAACCCAACTAAAAAACCTATGGTGAAAGTGGGTAAGACGGTTCAGATTTAGATATAGCCCTCATACAAATGTTGCTCCCGAATGTTTAACCGATTTTGGCCAAATTTTACATATTATATTTCGCCAATAAACAGACATGGTGAATGCGGGTCACATCGTTCCTGGTTTCAATATACCGCCATACAGATGTCCTTTCCGATTTAACATTTTTAGTCAAACACATACATTTACAGGATGCAAAAATCCTTCCCGATTTCAATTTTTTACCGAATTGAATTGCAATGAGAATTGTTTGGGTTATGCCCAGATGTCCATACTTTGGTATAACTTTGGTATACTACTGTATAATTTGTATTTGTCTGTCGGACAATTGGATCAATTACCATATTATTTACCATATTCGTTAAATTTGACTAAAGATGAATTTATAGCATATAAATTATATTCATATAATTTGTATGAACTACATAAATATATGGTGGTGTAGGGTATTATATAGTCGGCCCCGCCCGACTTTAGCATTTCCTTACTTGTTTTATTTAAAGTGCTCCCAATGGTCTATTAATTTAGAAAAAAATTTTGGGCAAAAATATATCATAAAAAAAAACAAGTAAGCAAAGGCTAAAGTCGGGCGGGGCCGACTATATAATACCCTACACCACTCCCTGCGTATATACCTCGCTTTGATTACTAAACCCAGGTATTTCATGGGAACAATTTTATGTAGTTCATATAAATTATACAGTTACTATAAATTCATCTTTAGTCAAATTTAATGAATATGGTAAATAATAAAGTAATAGATCCAATATCCAGCAGATAATCCGAGTAAAGTAAATATAACATGATCTGGAAAAATTGATCAAGATCCAAACAAATACAGATTATACAGTGGTAATAGGATTAATCGGACGCCTATATATTTCTCATTCACGGTAGGTATTCATAGTTGAAACATAGAATGATCTACAAAATTTGATGAAGATCCGATGCAAGATGCAGTTTCTAGAGCTGTAATAGATCAGAATGGGGCTCAATTTGGGTTATACCAAATTATGGACATATGGGCATCTCCCAAAGAAGTAAGGAAAGGCTAAAGTCGGACGGAGCCACTATATGATACACCCCACTTTCTGTCTCATTACAATGCAATGCAATAAAAAGGAACCGGGAAGGATTTTTGAATCATGTAAAGTTTGGCAAAAATCGGTAAAACATGCGGGAGCAACATTTGTATTGGGGCTATATCTAAATCTGAACCCATCTTACCCACTTTTGCCATAGGTGATTTTAGTTGTATTATAAGATGTTGTGCCAATTTTAAAGAAAATCGGGTACAATCTGTGGTTTTTAGAGTGGAAAAACTCAAATCGGGAGCGACATTTGTATGGGGGCTATATCTAAATCTGAACCGATCTTCCCACTTTCAGCATAGGTGTTTCTAGTTCGATTAGAAAATGTTGTGCCAATTTTAAAGCAAATCGGGAACAATATGCGGTTTCTAAAGCGGAAAAAGTGAAATCGGGAGCGACATTTGTATGGGGGCTATATCTAGATCTGAACCGATCTAACCCGCTTTCATCATAGGTATTTCTAGTTAGATTATAAGGTGTTATGCAAAATTTGAAGAAAATCGGGTACTATATGTGCTTTATAGGACGGAAAAAGTCAAATCGGGAGCTACATTTGTATGGGGGCTATATATAAATCTGAACCGATTTCCTCCAAATTCAATACCGATCGTCCTTGGCCAACAAAAGTAACTTCTGCCAAATTTCATGATAATCGGACAGCAATTACGACCTGTAGAGTGCGAACAAGCTTAGATGGACAGCAGACGGACGGACAGACAGACATCGTTAAATCGATTCAGATGGTGATTCTAAGCCGATCCGTATACTTAAAGGTGGGTCTAGCTCAATAATTTCTTGGTGTTACAAACATTTGGCGCGAAAATAACTTATATTACCCTAGTCCACGAAGTGGTTTAGGGTATATTTACAGGGGAAAACATAATTTTTAGAGGTGTTTTCAGGAGTGTTTAGCTCACAGATGGCTTGACCCAGTGACGAAATATTTTGCAGATCATCATTAAACAATCCAATCATCATTTCTGGGGGCGACGGCTGCAATTTATTTTCGTGACCCAGCCTAGTGTACATGAACGTGTATAGGTAGGTGGTGCCTATGTCTATGAATGAATGAATGTTCATATTTATATGACTGTTGGTACTAATTAAATGAAGGATTTCTTTGTAGCATTGAATAATCATAGCAGTTCTGCCTAATGCAGAACACTAAAAGTCTTTGTAATTTAATTAGTAGCCACGATTGTCTTGGTTATCCACTCAGACATATCTAGGTACGCGTACGTAAACTTAGACAAGTTGGGCGCAGTGAAAGCGCACAAATTGAGTTAATCTCATTAACAATCCACGATCTATATTCGCATACATATCTATTGTTCATGTGTTACACACATAGCTCTACCTCTATCAGGTGGAGATTCAAAGTATTGAAGACTTTAGATATTCTTTAGTACTGATAACGTTTGTCAGAGTCACTTAAAGCTACAAATTGTATAAACTAAATTATTGTACCACTGACATTAAGTGGATAAAAACACGTAATAAAAACACGGGGGTATACAGCGTTCGGATATACACCCAAAATCTAATTTTTCGGATTTTGGGATATTTTATGTAGAATTTGACACCTGAAATCCGGAAAAAGTGGATGTTGGGTATATATCCAAACTCAGCATTAAGGTTCACTCTACCATGGACTGTATTGCCGACACTTTAAAAGAACATTACATAGAAAATCAGTATCATCATAGCAAGGAAATTTCAATATTTCGTTAAGCAAAATATTATGTTCCCTTTAGGGTATCCAATTATTCGGACTTTTATGTCGTCAAGAGTTATTCGATTAACCGATTAATCGAACACTTGTCCACTTACATAAAAGATAATTAATAAGAGTTTTATAGACAAGACACGCAAGTTTACGGGTAGTTCAACTATATATTGAACGTTTATTACTTATCCGATTTTATTTAAAAATTGTAGTTTCAAATTCGAAATTCAAAATAAATTGACAAAAATCTTAATTTCGTGTAAAAATAAAGAACCTTCCATTAGTTTAGCATAATATCCGATTTATAACAGAACTGACTTTACTATCAGGGTGTTAACCTCAATTTTGATTCTATGAATTTACTATTCTTTAATTATACACTCCACGAGAGTATTATGTCTTTGTGCATTTGTTTGTAACGCCCAAAAGGAAACGAGTTAGACCCACCGTTTATTATACAGATCGGCTTAGAATCACTCTCTGTGTAGATTTAGCAATGTCCGTCTGTCCGTCCATCTATTCTTGTAATTACGATACAAGTCGCACTTGTAGACAGAAACAAACGAAACTTTGCACAACGAAGTTTTTCGGGATAAGGACGAAAGCTATTTAATTTGAAAATCGGTTCAGATTTATATATAGCCCTCATACGAATTTCACTCTCGATTTGACTCTTTCCACTCTAGATACCACATATTACAACAGATTTTCTTCAAAATTGGCAAAACGTCTCATATTTCAACTAGAAACACCCATGGCGAAAATAGATCAGATCGGTTCAGATTTACATATATATATTTCCCATACAAATTTCGCTCTCAATTTGATTTTTTCCGCTCTAGCAACCACATATTTTATCAGATTATCTTAAAATTTGGCAAAACGTCTTATATTTAATCTAGGAACACGCATGGTGAAAAATAGTCAGATCGGTTCAGATTTATATATAGCTCCCATTCAAATATCGCTCCCGATTTGACATTTTCTGCTGTAGGAACCACATATTTTAGCAGATCTCTTTCAAAATTGGCAAAACTTCTTATATTTCAACTAGAAACACTCAATGCGAAAATAGGTTAGATCGGTTCAGATTTATATATAGCTCCCATACAAATTTTGCTTTCAATTTGAGTTTTTCCGATCTAGAAACCACATATTTTAACAGATTTTCTTCAAATTTGGCAAAATATCTTATATTTCCACTAGAAACACACAGGGTGAAAATGAGTCAGATCTGTTCAGATTTATATATAGCTCCAGGCTTGATTTTTCCGCCCCAGAAACCACGTATTTTCACCGAATTTCTTCAAATTGAGCATAACACGTTATACTTCAACTGGAAGAACCTATTGTGAAAGTTAGTCACATCATTCCATGTTTGGATATAGCCCCGATACAAATATTCATCTCGATTTGACAAATTGGACCAGGTCAATCATAGCCTATGATTAGGAAACATACCAAAATTCTTCCAGTTTTCACTTTTTTACCGAATTGAATTATATTCGGACAGAAAGTGGAGTGTATCATATAGTCGGCCCCGCCCGACTTTAGCCTTTCCTTACTTGTTTTAATATAGCCAAACCAAATACAAATATTGAAAAAATAATTTTGTAAATAAATATAATATTTTTATTATTTCAATCCACGCTTATAAAGCAAAGCTACTAATACGTTTATACTATATATATCGAAACAATACTTCAAATCAATTAAAACTAGTAAGGAAAAGCTAAAGTCGGTCGGAGCCGACTATATAATACCCTACACTACTCCCTGCGTATATACCTCGCTTTGATTACTAAACCCAGGTATTTCATGGGAGCAGTTTTATGTAGTTCATATAAATTATACAGTTACTAGCAAGTCATCTTTAGTCAAATTTAATGAATATGGTAAATAATAAAGTAATTGATCCATTTTTTCCCGCAGATATTCCGAGTAAATTAAATATAACATGATATGGAAAAATCAATCAAGGTCCAATGATAAATAAAGATTATAAAGCAGTAATAGGATGAATCGGACGGACATTTGAAGGGGACCTATAACAACACTTGAGGACTGTGCAAAAACATGCGCCAATATATTTCTCATTCACGGTAGGTATTCCTAGTTGAAACATATAACGATCTGCAAAATTTGATGAAGATCCGATTTAAGATGTAGTTTCAAGAGCTGGAATAGAGAAGAATGGGCCCATTTTGGGTTATACCAAAGTATGGACATATGGGCATCACCCCAACAAGTAGGGAAAGGCTAAAGACGGACGGAGCCGACTATATGATACACCCCACTTTCGATCTCACTACAATTCAATTTGGTAAAAAGTGAAATCGGGAAGGATTTTTGAATCCTGTAAATGTATGTGTTTGACAAAAAAATTTAAATCGGAAATGAAATTTGTATGGGGGTATATTGAAACCTGGAACGATGTGACCCGATTTCACCATGTATGTTTATTGGTGAAATATAATATGTAAAGTATGGCTAAAATCGGTTAAAGATTCGGGAGCACCATTTGTATTGAGGCTATATCTAAATCTGAACCGATCTTACCCACTTTCATTTGTTTTGGGGCTATATCTAAATCTGAACCCACTTTCACCATAGGTGTTTTTAGTTCGATTATAGGATGTTGTGCCAAGAGTTGAAAAAGTCAAATCGGGAGCGACATTTGTATGGGGGCTATATCTAAATCTGAACCGATCTTACCCACTTTCAGCATAGGCGTTTCTAGTTCGATTAAAAAATGCTCTGCCAATTTTGAAGAAAATCGGGAACAATATGAGGTTTCTAGAGCGGAAAAAGTCAAATCGAGAGCGACATTTGTATGGGGGCTATATCTAAATCTGAACCGATCTTACCCACTTTCAACATAGGTGGTTTTAGTTAGATTATAAAATGTTGTGCCAATTTTAAAGAAAATCAGGTGTGGTTTCTAGTGCGGAAAAAGTCAAATCGGGAACGACATTTCTATGGGGGCTATATCTAAATCTGAACCGATTTTACCCACTTTCAGCATAGGTGTTTCTAGTTCGATTATAAAATGTTCTGCAAATTTTAATGAAAATCGGGAACAATATGCGGTTTCTAAAGCGGAAAAAGTGAAATCGGGAGCGACATTTGTATGGAGGCTATATCCAAATCTGAACCGATTGCCTCCAAATTCATTACCGATCGTCCTTGGCCAAAAAAAGTAAGTTATGCCAAATTTCATGATAATCGGACAGCAATTGCGACCTGTAGAGTGCGAACAAGCTTAGATGGACAGCAGACAGACCGACAGACGGACGGACAGACATATACTTAAAGGTGGGTCTGGCTCGATTATTTATTGGTGTTACAAAAAAAACTTAAATACCATAAATATTGGTAGATAGTGGGAATTACAGCTGGTTGTATTTCTATTCTATTTTAATTCAAACAGTGCAATTTTTTAAAATCCATTATCTCACGTACAGTGCAAAATAACCTAACTGCATGATTCAGCCAATTTTTGCCGTAAAAGTAAAAAGTACGAATTTGGAAAAAATCTGTTTATTTTGTGTGTCTATGCAGTCAGAGGATGTATACACCGAATTCCATGATTCTAGCTGCGGCCATTTGGTTGGTACCTTTTTTATCCCCTTTTACCCCCTTAAAAGTAAAACATTTTCTAAAATCTTTTTATTTTACGTGTTTACGCAGTCAGAGGAATGTATACTCCAAATTTCATGACTCTCGCTGCAGTCATTTGGTTGGTACTATTTTTATCCCTTTTTTCATTTTAACCCCAAAAAGTACGAATTTCGAAAAATCCCTTTATTTTACGTGTCTACGTAATCAGAGGAATGTATACACTGAATTTCATTATTCTAGGTGCAACTGTTTGGTTGGTACCATTTTTATCCCTCTATTTCCATTCTACCCCTTAAAAATACGAATTTGGAAAAAATATTTTTATATTATGTATCTACTCAATTAGAGGAATGTACACCGCGAATTTCGTGTTTCTAGCTGCTGTCGTTTAATATGTACAATTTTTATCCCTTTTTGCCCCATTTCACCCCCTACTTGCATCACGTGCACCTAGTATTTTTTATAGGGGCATATTCAATATCAAGTAAGTACAAGCTGATATATTGATAAAAATATGCTTAAATACTCTAAAATATTAGGGGTTATTATGGGTATTTTAGGCCTTACGAGGGAAAAAATTTTCCCTTTGGGCCGATTTCGCCCAGTTGCAATTCCAACCGATCTACGACTATAAGACGCATTTATGGAAAATTTGGACGCCCTAGCTCCTTTCTTTTAGAAGCTAGAATGCTTTCAACAGACAGACGGACGGACGGATGGACGGACATGACTAGATCGTCTTAGAATTTTATGACGATCAAGAATATAAAGGGAATGACAAAGTTAGTATACCCCATCCTGGAGGTGGAGGGTATAAAAATAGTGGTTATTGGATTTTATATTTGGTGTTTCATAGTTTTTTACCCAAATGGAGCAAACTGACTATTCAAAATCAATTGATCATACAAAGCAGACGACGATTTCATTAGTTTTTAAGGAAAATTTTATAATATCGATTAATCGATTATTTGGGACAATTTATTCGAATTATTCGTTATTCGAAAATCATGATTTTTTCATTATTCGAACAAATATTTGACAAAAATTATTCGATTAATCGAATAAAATTTAATCGGTTGGTTACCCTAGTTCCCATCTTAGAAAGGTGTGGTGATAAATTTAAGGTAGGTTAAAAAAATAATTAAAAATAATATTGAAAAAACATGAATTCGTACCACTCCTTAGATATTCAGATGGTGGGATATTCAATTCCATCTAAAAATGTATTTTTAAATCGGAGCAGTGCACGGTTGGGCAGATGAGCAGTTTTAGAGGCAAACAAGTAAAAACGGCATTAAGTTCGGTCGGGCCGAACTTTATATACCCGATTCTCGATTTTCTTAGAAGTGCAGTAACATTACAGGAAAATGTAAATTTTTTTAATATAGCCAAACCAAAACAAATTAAAATATTGAAAAAATAATTTTATAAATAAATATTAAATGTTTATTATTGCAAAACACGTTTATATCGAAATAATACTTCAAGTCGATTAAAAAACATACATAAGGTAACAACCTTCAATATTGGTAGATAGTGGATGCTACAGTTGTTGTATTTCCTTCATATTTTAATTCCAAAAGTACAAATTTTGAAAAATCTTACAGTGCAAGATAACCTAACTTCATGATTCAAACAATTTTGGCCGTAAAAGTAAAAATGTTTACTTAATTAGTGGGATGAACACACCGAAATTCACCATTATGGCTGTAGCTGTTTAGTTAGTACCATTTTTATCCCTCTGTTCCCATTGAATTTGGAAAAACCTTTTTAGTTTTCGTGTCTGCGCAATCAGAGGAGTGTATACTCCGAATTTGATGACTCTAGCTGCGGTCATTTGGTTGGTACAATTTTTATCCCCTTTTTCCATTTTAAACCCAAAACCCGATCTACAATTATAAGACACATTTATGGAAAATTTGGACGTCCTACCTCCTTTCGTTTAGATGCTAGTGTGCTTTCAACAGACGGACAGGCGGACGGACGGACATGGCTAGATCGTCTTAGAACTTTATGACGATCAAGATTATATATACTTTATATGGCCTCAGGTCGATATTTCACGGTGTTACAAACGGAATGACAATGTTAGTATACCCCCATCCTGGAGGTGGAGGGTATAAAAATGTAAATGTACTTAAGTTGTCTAGCAAAATTTTAAGATGGTCAATCTACTGCCAAACCCACATACATGTAGACCTTTGCTAATCCTTTCAAAAAACTAGTTCCAATATTGCATTTTTGGTCATTTTGAAAAGTTGGCAACACGCGGTCGTTATTATTTTCTGAAAATGTGTTAGTTCAATAATTGAATTTGTGGCTCAAAATTGATCATGTTTTTACCATTTTTTTAGAAATTTAGAAGCTGGTCATATAAAATCCATACAGAAGCTCCCTGTGATTGAAGACTGAAATTAGTCTAAATTGAGTCCATTCATTCTTCTTTGATCGTTGAATTCACTGAGTAATAATGCGATCCATTTGGAATAATTCAATTGATTTTTTTAATATTTTTCTAGATTTAGGTTCTATCGTGCCATTAAATTCCATCATTTATCCTTCCAAAGGATACATCTTGACTGCAAAATCAAAAATTGTGAAAACTGTCACTCAGAGAATAACAAAAATTTTTTGGCTGACTAAATGGAGAATATTTGTGCAAGAAAAAACAAAA
>CANDYM010000185.1:0-32259 GCA_947397865.1 Polietes domitor
CCACATATTGTACCCGTTTTTCTTTAAAATTGGCACAACATCTTATAATCCAACCTATGGTGAAAGTGGGTAAGATCGGTTCAGATTTAGATATAGCCCTCATACAAATGTTGCTGCCGAATGTTTATCCGATTTTGGCCAAACTTTACATATTATATTTCTCCTATAAACATACATGGTGAAAGCGGGTCACATCGTTCCAGGTTTCAATACAATATACAAATGTCCTTTCCGATTTAACATTTTTTGTCAAACACATACATTTACAGGATGCAAAAATCCTTCCCGATTTCACTTTTTTACCAAATTGAATTGTAATGAGATAGAAAGTCCGTCCGTCTTTAGAATTTCCTTACTTGTTTGGAAGATGCCCATATCTCCATACTTTGGTATAACCCAAATGGGGTCCCATTCTGATCTATTACAGCTCTAGAAACTACACCTTACATCGGATCTTCTTCAAATTTTGCAGATCATGGTACTTTTCAACCAGGAATACCTACCGTGAATGAGAAATATATAGGCCCATGTTTTGGACCAGGCCCAAAATGTAGATATTGGCCCCCTTTTGAAATGTCGGTCCGATTCATCCTATTACTACTGTATAATTTGTATTTGTCTGTCGGATAATTGGATCAATTACCATATTGTTAACCATATACTTTAAATATGACTAAAGATGAATTTATAGTAACTGTATAATTTGTATGAACTACATAAAATTGCTCCCATGAAATACCTGGGTTTAGTAATCAAAGCGAGTTACATACGCAGGGAGTGGTGTAGGGTATTATATAGTCGGCCCCACCCGACTTTAGCCTTTCCTTACTTGTTTTTATATATATATAGGTAGAGCGATAAGAAGTTCAATATGTGATCTCCAGAATTTATTCAAAATTTTAAATCGGTCATAACTTCTTAAATATAAGAGATAGAGCGAAAAGAAGGACAATCTGTGATCAGTAGAAAATCCAGAAGTTGTTCGCAATTTTGATCAGTAGAAAGTCTAGAAATTTTAAATCGGCCATAACTTCTTAAATATAAGAGATAGAGCGAAAAGAAGCTCAATATGTTATCAGTAGAAAATCCAGAATTTGTTCGGAATTTTAAACCGGCCATAACTTCTTAAATATAAGAGATAGAGCGAAAAGAAGGACAATCTGTGATCAGTAGAAAGTACAGAATTTGTTAGAAATTTTAAATCGGCCATAACTTCTTAAATATAAGAGATAGAGCGAAAAGAAGTACAATCTGTGATCAGTAGAAAGTACAGAATTTGTTAGAAATTTTAAATCGTTCATAACTTCTTAAATATAAGAGATAGAGCGAAAAGAAGGACAATCTGTAATCAGTAGAAAGTACAGAATTGTTAGAAATTTTAAATCGGCCATAACTTCTTAAATATAAGAGATAGAGCGAAAAGAAGCTCAATATGTGACCAGTAGATAGTTCAGAATTTATTCGAAATTTTAAATCGGCCATAACGTCTTAAATATAAGAGGTGGAGCGAAAAGAAGGACAATATGTGATCAGTAGAAAATCCAGAATATATATATTGGAATTTTAAATCGGCCATAACTTCTTAAATATAAGAGATAGAGCGAAAAGAAGCTCAATATGTGACCAGTAGATAGTTCAGAATTTATTCGAAATTTTAAATCGGCCATAACTTCTTAAATATAAGAGATAGAGCGAAAAGAAGCTCAATATGTGATCAGTAGAAAGTCCAGAATTTGTTCTAAATTTTAAATCGGCCATAACTTCTTAAATATAAGAGATAGAGCGAAAAGAAGCTCAATATGTGATCAGTAGAAAATCCAGAATTTATTCGGAATTTTAAAGCGGCCATAAGTTCTTAAATATAAGAGATAGAGCGAAAAGAAGCTCAATATGTGACCAGTAGATATTTCAGAATTTATTCGGAATTTTAAATCGGCCATAACTTCCTAAATATAAAAGATATAGCGAAAAGAAGGACAATCTGTGATCTGTAGAAAATCCCGAATTTTACATCGGCCATAACTTCTTAAATATAAGAGATAGAGCGAAAAGAAGGACAATCTGTGATTAGTAGAAAGTACAGAATTTGCTAGAAATTTTAAATCGGCCATTACTTCTTAAATATAAGAGATAGAGTGAAAAGAAACTCAATATGTGACCAGTAGATAATTCAGTATTTATTCGAAATTTTAAATCGGCCATAACTTCTAAATATAAGCGATAGAGCGAAAGAAGGACAATCTGAGATCAGTAGAAAGTCCAGAATTTATTCGAAATTTTAAATCGGCCATAACTTCTTAAATATAAGAGATAGAGCGAAAAGAAGGACATTCTGTGATCAGTAGAAAGTCCAGAATTTATTCGGAATTTTAAATCGGCCATAACTTCTTAAATATAAGAGATAGAGCGAAAGAAGGACAATCTGTGATCAGTAGAAAGTCCAGAATTTATTCGGAGTTTTAAATCGGCCATAACTTCTTCAATAAATTCTTAAATATAAGAGATAGAGCGAAAAGAAGCACAATCTGTGACCAGTAGATAGTTCAGAATTTATTCGGAATTTTAAATCGCCCATAACTTCTTAAATATAGGAGATAGAGTAAAAATAAGCTCAATCTGTGATCAGTAGAAAGTCCACAATTTGTTCGCAATTTTAAATCGACCATAACTTCTTAAATATAAGAGATAGAGCGAAAAGAAGGACAATCTGTGATCAGTAGAAAGTCCAGAAATTGTAAATCGGCCATAACTAAGGAAAAGAAGGACAATATGTAATCAGTAGAAAGTCCAGAATTTGTCAGAAATTTTAAGTCGGCCATAACTTCTTAAATGAAGGAGATAGAGCGAAAAGAATTTATTCAAAATTTTAAATCGGCTTTAACTTCTTAAATGTGTGTAAATGTAGGAGACTAGTAGTACCCGCTGCTTCGCACGCGAAAAAGCCGGCTATTTGTTATTAGTTTTATCCGCCTCTGTTTTTGGATAGTATTTATTTGATTTTCTTTTGGTGGATATAGATAAATCTAAAATAGTAATTAGGAAACCTATTAGATTAGATTATTATCTGTTAGATAGCCCTCATATACAGTCAAAGGAATGCGCTTGTCGTTATGGACTATTTTATCTAAACCGCCCTCCGTATGTATAATTTTTATCATTTTCTACCCAATTTTAAACAAAAATTACAACCGCAGATCCTTATAAATTTTTGCACCTCTTCCCCAAAAAGTACACATTTTGAAAAATCACCATGTCCATCACCATCACTAGTTAACATGTGTTTTTGCTTCTCCTACAAACGTGTATTTTATTCGGTAACATGTTTCCGTTAAAGGGCTGTATACCATCTTTATCCCTTTTTGTCCCACGCACCCCCTAAAAAGTACAAATTTCGATTGCACGCCCACGTGGTCGGAGAAATGTACACGCCGAATTTCACGATTCTAGCTACAACACTACAGTTGGTACAATTTATATCCCTTTTTGTCCCGCTCGCCCTTTATATGTACAAATTTCGACAAAGGAATTTACATACCAAATTTCACGATTCTAGCTGCAATACTTTAGTTTGTACTAGTGTTATCCCTTTTTGTCCCGCTCGCCCCTTTAAAGTACAAATTTCGAAAAATCCATTTATGTTGCAAGTCTACGTTGTCAGAGAAATGTAGATACCAATTTCCACGGATATAGCTGCAATTAGGGTTTGGGGTTTCCCGGACATTTTTCATTTTCCGGGATTCCCGGGAAATATTTTAGGTATGTCCAATATGGTTTAAAATTTAAAATGTGCTTTTTAAAAATACTGACATCCCAGCAAACCAAATTTCCCAAAATCGTAAAGAATTAGTTACGAATGTCTGTAAAAGTTTCAGAATTCGGAACCGATTTCTTTCAGATTTCTTTCCGAAAAATGTATGAGAGTGTTGACACGATGTCTGAAAGATTCGTCGAGGTAAATTCTTCAATTGCTCCGGATAAATCTGTCAGATTTCTGACCGAATTCTGAAGTCAAATCCTTGGGAAATTCTGAGGATATTGACGACACATCGAATCTGAACTAGAGATGGGCGCGGCTCACGTGAATTGCGTGAATCACGTGATTCACGCGTGAATCACGCGTGATCGTGAGCAAAATTTATTTTACTCACGTGAGCGTGCGTGAATTTACGTCGCACTGCTAATAACGGCATCTGAAATTTGTACACAATAAATGAAGAAAAATACCAAAACACAGAATCCTCAGCTAGAAATATTTGATAATATGTGAAGACATTTCTGTACACTCAAAATTTAAAAATCGCTCAGACTTCAAGTTCAGAATTCTTAAAAAAATCTTCTAGAAGTTTCTGCACAAGCAAAAAATTCCCTTAAAATTTCGTTGAGAATTCTGAACGGAATCTGCGGGATATATCCGAAGACCCCAGGCAATGTGTTTCTGGCTCAAGAAAAAATCTGAAGATTTAGTTTGCTGGGATATTACAAATTAAAAGCGAAAGTGTTTGTCAAAATATTTGTCATTTTACAAATATTTTATTCTAGACTAATTGCCAGAATTGAAGGCGTCATAAAATTGGACATTTAAATCATAGGTACAAGTTAGAGTTTGCATCCCGGGATTTCCCGCGGGAAAATTCCCGGGAATTCGCATATTTTTCATTTCCCGTATCTCGGGAAATTCGTACGGGAATCCCGCGGGAATTCAGTTAAAACTTTTACATATTTCTTCGCATATTCTTTATATCATTTTCACAATAAAATTAAAAATGTTGTAGAATAACTTAGCTCATATCGCCTTCAAATGGGAATGTCAAATATTGTAGTTGGATGACAACATATTTTTAAGCTGCGTTCGGATATACACCCAAAATCCACTTTTTCGGATTTTCCTGTGGAACTCCTTATGAAAAAATGTAAAATCCGAAAAAAGTAGATTTTGGGTGTGTATCCGAAAACCGAAAATAAACGAAGTCATTCGTTTTAAAATACGGAACTAACAATTGTATTAAAAAGTCAAGATGACTGTCTAAAAAAATTAAAGTTGTCTAAGCAACAGGACAAACAGACAACTTAAAAATTTTAGTTAAAGCTCTACTGACTATTAAGCCTACATCTAAAATATAATAAAATAAGAAATATCTGGCCATAAATGCATTGTTTGATCTTAATTCAAATATACGCTTGCATATGTAAATACATTTAATTAATTTTGAAACATGAAAAGATATTTGAATTGATCTCACATTGAACTTTATTATATAAATTCTGTAACATGTTCGTTTTTAAATTCATATTTATTTTACTTTAATAAAATGTGAATGTTACATTGGAAAAAATAAGTTTGACGCACGATACACAATATGTTGACGATTTCCCGTACTGTCCCGAGATCCCGGGAAATTGAAAAAATAATGTCCGTGTCCCGGGATATAAAAAGTACGGGAAAATGCAAATCCTAGTACAAGTGCCTGACAACAATAACTCGTATGGCTGAGAACGTCTTTAATTTAGAAGATTCATTCGTCTAGAGACGAAAATATTTAACAGCAACGGGGGGAAATATTCTAAACTGTACAAGCAATAGGAACATTATAAACCAGTAAGAAGGCGTTAAGTTCGGCCGGGCCGAATCTTATATACCCTCCACCACGGAGTGCATTCCACAGTATTACCAGCAGATTAAAGGATGTCCACGTTACATAGAAGTACCGTACCATATTACGAAAATTGTGATATTTTTATGTCCCATTTTTACCCAATTTTCAATTATATCCCTTAAAAGTACGAATTTCGAAAAATCCCTCTATTTTATGTGTCTATGCAAATATCGGGATGTACACACCGAATTTCATGATTCTAGCTGTTGTCGTATCATTGTTATCATATTTTATCCCTTTTTGTCCCATTTCGCCCGCTAAAACTTTTATTTTCTTTGTGGTGCTTCCAAGCTACAAGAGGAATGTCCGCAACAAATTTTAACTGTATGAAAATAAGAAATTTAATTAATAAGCCAAGGCTACCTATATTTGTATACTATGTATATATATAATGGAAATAATACTTCAATTCATAAAGTAAATATAAGGGAGCAATCATAAACACCCTAAATATTGGGGAATAGAGAGTGTATTTTCAGCTGCAGTCCTTTGGTTGGTTGTATTTCCATCTATTTTCAATTCAAAAGTATACATTTTGAAAATACCTTATCTCTCACGTACGCAGTATAAGACAACTTCATGATTCTACCATTTTTTGTCGTAAATGCAACAAAATAAAGTACGAATTTGGAAAAAAATATTTTACGTGGCTATGCACTCAGAGGAATGTATATATCCAATTCCATGATACTATCTGCGGCCATTTTGTTGGTACCATTTTTATCCCCTTTTTCCAATTTTGTCCCCTCAAGAGTACGACTATCTAAACTCTGTTTATTTTACGTATCTTCGTAATTAGAGGGATGTACACAACGAATTTCATCATTCTAGCTGTATTCGTTTAGTTGGTACCATTTTTGTCCCTCTACTGCCCTTGAATCCCTTGAAAGTACGAATTTGGAAAAATCTTTTATTTTTCGTGTCTATGCAGTCAGAGAAATGTATACTCCGAATTTCATGACTCTAGCTGCGGTCATTTGGTGAGTACTATTTTTATCCCCTTTTTCCATTTTAACCCCAAAAAGTACAAATTTCGAAAAATTCTTTTATTTTATGTGTCTACGCAATCAGAGGAATACATACACAAAATTTCATTATTCTAGGTGCAGCCGTTTGGTTGGTACTATTCTTATCCCTCTATCCCCATTTAACCCCTTTAAAGTACAAATTTAGAAAAAATACTTTTATATTATGTATCTACTCTATTAGAGGAATGTACACGCCAAATTTCGTGTTTCTATCTGTTGTCGTTTGATAGGTACCATTTTTATCCCATTTTGTCCGATTTCGCCCCCTACAAATAAAAAACACTCTATGGTGCCCTTTTATGCAATAGAGGGAATGCGCATTGCAAATATCAACTAAATACAAGCTAATATGTTCAAAAAACATGCTGAAATACTCTAAATATTAGGGGTATTTTCAGTCCTTGTGAGGGAAAAATTTGTCCCTCTGGGCCGATTTCGTCCACTTTCAATCCAAACCGATCTAAAACCATAAGACACATTTAGGAAAAATTTGAACCATCTAGCTCATTTCGTTCGGCCGCTATCGTGCTTTCAACAGACAGACGGACAGACGGACATGGCTATATCGTCTTAGAATTTTACCACGACCCAGAATATATATACTTTATGGGGTCTCCGATGAATATTTCAAGGTGTTACATACGGAATGACAAAGTGAATATACCCCCATCCTGGAGGTGGAGGGTATAAAAAGTGAAATCGGGAAGGATTTTTGTATCCTGTAAATGTATGAGTTTGACAAAAACTTTTAAATCGGAAAGGAAACATGGAATGATGTGACCCGCATTCACTATGTATGTTTATAGATGAATTATAATATGTAAAGTTTGGCCAAAATCGGTTAAACATTTGGGAGCAACATTTGTATATATATAAACAAGTAAGGAAAGGCTAAAGTCGGGCGGGGCCGACTATATGATATACTCCACTTTCTGTCGGAATACAATTAAATTCAGTAAAAAAGTGAAACGGGAAAATTTGTTGTATGTTTCCTAATCACAGGCTAATATGACCCAATGGTCCAATTTGTCAAATCGAGAATAATATTTGTATCGGGGCTATATCCAAACAAGTGACTAACTTTCACAATAAGTTCTTCTAGTTGAAGTATAACGTGTTATGCTCAATTTTAGGAAAATCTCTGAAAATACGCTGTTTCTGGGGGAACGAATTTTTTTGTATGGGAGTTATATATAAATCTGAACCGATCTAACACATTTTTACCACAGGTTTTTCCAGTTAAAATATAAGGTGTTTTGCGAATTTTGAATAAAATCTGTTAAAATATGTGGATTCTAGAGCGGAAAAATTCAAATTGAGAACGAAATTTGTATGGGAGCTATATATAAATCTGAACCGATCTAACACATTTTTACCACAGGTGTTTCCAGTTGAAATATAAGGTGTTTTGCGAATTTTGAAGAAAATCTGTTAAAATATGTGGATTCTAGAGCGGAAAAATTCAAATTGGGAGTGAAATTTGTATGGGAGCTATATATAAATCTGAACCGATCTATCACATTTTTACCACAGGTGTTTCCAGTTGAAATATAAGGTGTTTTGCGAATTTTGAATAAAATCTGTTAAAATATGTGGTATCTAGAGTGAAAAGGGTCAAATTGGGAGTGAAATTCGTATGGGGGCTATATCTAAATCTGAACCGATTTTCTTCAAATTAAATAGCGTTCGTCGTTGTACCGAAAAACTTCGTAGTGCAAAGTTTCATTTGGTTCTGTCTACAATTGCGACCTGTATCGTGGTTACAAGAATAGATGGACAGACGGACGGACATTGCTAAATCGACTCAGAAAGTGATTCTAAGCCGATCTGTATAATAAACGATGGGTGTAACTCGTTTCCTTTTGGGTTTTACAAACAAATGCACAAAGACAAAATACTCGCGTGGAGTGTATAAAAATTTCATCTTCTAGATCAGAATCGCAAATGTCATGGAGCAAATCATATAGGCTGTAGTGTGTGTAGGTAGCGTATACGTGCTGTTGTCGGACCGATGTTAAGAATCATTCCCAGGAAGTTCATATGTTCTAGAAAGTTGTTTATTGAGATCTTAGGTACATTTTTGTAATTGATTGTTTCCTTTCGAACGATTTGCTACCTTTGGACCTGAACAGGGGAAAAAGTCTTTTTTTCGATTTTGACCTTGAAGGTGACTGTGAGTAACGAGTCTGTTGAGACACGTGTCTTTTTTTGATATTTTATCTCGTAGTGGTGTCCCTCTATGGTTATATTTTTTCGTGTTTCTCTGTGTAATGAAGCATCTCAATTTTCCTAATAAGGTAGTGCACTTCTATGTAAAGTTGACAGCCTCTAATCTGCCGGTAATACTGTGGAATGCACTCCGTGGTGGAGGGTATATATGATTCGACCCGGCCGATATTAACGCTTGTTTAATTGTTTTTTTTTTAATTTTGAGAAGAATGAAAGTGTGTGTGGTCTAAGTCAGTGCATACTGTTCCCAACGTTGTCGATTTTTTTATAAAAGTTCGATATAGTAGTAAGATATTCTAAGAAAAAAATATGTGTGCTTGGGTGGAAACATATTTTTCAATTGACTCGAACATAAACCATTGCATATCTCAAAACGGATAAAGTGTGACTTAGACCATTATCACACTAACTGTTTTCTTAAGTAAACTATAAATCGTTCGACAGGCTTCTTATAATCAACTAAGTTACAGTATTATAAGAGTGCAAAGGTATGCAAAAACGGATTTAACCGGTTCACTGCCGTGGAGGGAAAATCACCTCAAATTAACACTTATTGCTATAGCACTAATAGCTACAGTATCGAGCTTCGTTGAAAAATAAATTGATTTTTTTGAAAAATCTCTCGACACTAATACCACCAGGATAACCTAAATCATGCCCATTACCATGTTGTGGAGTGTATTTCGAATAAAAATCCAAATGTTTGCCAAAAGGTCTGAAATCAAAATTAATCAATTTAAGGGAAGAGCAAAAAGCACAACAGCTCTAATAAAAACCCCAAACAGCCAGCCCGCCCCATCCTAAGAAAGCTACGTAAATAATTAAAGAGCAAAACCACAATGAAATGTAACGCAAGATACACAAAAATCCTTTAACAAATTCCAATAATCATTTGGCCTTCTTGTCTGTCTCCATTAACCTACCGCAATACTGGCGTTTGTTGACGGAGTCGCTTGTTGATTGAGGGAAACGAAGAAACGTTTGGAACGGAAGGAGGCGGATGCCATTATGGCTGACAAAACGCATTCTCTTGTATTGCTGAATAGCAGCAATACGTTGATGGCGGCAGTTGTTTAGTAATTTGTGATTACAATCCATACGTCTTCATTCGTTGTCGATGTTACTACATATCGTCGTACATATATCTGTGTAATACACACAGTAATGTTTACTCGAGTGTATGTCGTTACGAAAGTCTGCTAAAACTTCATCATGATCATTGTGGCTCATATAGGTGTTATTATTCATTTGCCCATTCCGGTTTCAAACCGTTTCGGCAGTTACTTTCTTTTTATGGCCACCGCTGTATATACTATAAATATGTGGCTGTTTGCATCCACCCTTTGCCACCCTAAGACAACGAAAAATACTTTATTTTCCCAGCAAATCTTATCGTTACCAGGAAAAAAAACTGGCAAGGAAACGTATAAAGTTTCCATTACTGAATACTGCCAGAACGATTTTATATACCCCAAATCAAAACGTTGTCCTATATTGTCCATTATAATATGAGTTGCCAGTCTTAATAGTCAGAGGACGAAACATTCTGAATTTTACGATTTGAGCTGCAATACTTTGGTTGGTACCATTTTAATCCTCCTTTGTGCTGTTTCCGTCCAAAACTCTAAAAATTTCGAAAAAATACACACCGTATATCACAATTCATGTTCTAGTGCTTTAATATGTACCATTATTATCCCCTTCCGTCTCGCTTATCGTCTAAAGGTTCAAAGTTCGAAAAATCCATTTATGTTGCTAGTCTGCATAGTCATAGTCATTTATTAAAGACTGACATCAAACAAACAAAGAAATAGAAATTTCGACTCCGATTCTGATTCATGCATTTATAATGTTTGCACTTTGACTCCGGTTGCGGAATTGACTCCGGATATTCACAGGGGCTAATTATAATGGTATCTTTTTCAATAACTTTATCCATTGGCTGGCTAAAGCTATAGCCTCCCACATTTTTGGTATTAAAAAGAAAAACACAAAAAAGTTATTTTACTACTTCCATATTTAAGATGGCCAAATCAAAATTGAATCGATGGAAGGCTTATTGCAACTTGCATAAATATATTTATCAACCGTTTCTCTCAACATACTGAAGTTGATTGGCGGCTTGGCAAATAGTCTTGAAAACATTTATATCACTAGTTTCCCGTGTCAGCGATTCATTACGCGATGCTACAAAAGGAATGAAGTAGAACACTCTGGCAAGTGATATTATTTATCTTGTAGATCTTGTCGAAATTTGAAATTATCCAGACACCTCTAAAAACTTGAGTCACGGTAAAACTCCGTTTTTTCGTACCTGTGCACATTTGTAAACCTACAAGTTAGTTAGTTATCAATCGATTTTTACTTTATCTTCGAAATGAAGAAACCTGCATTTTTCGATAGATATATAGCGTATTTAAGAATACTTAAGAAATCTGTGTACTTAGTCCAGCAAACACATTTTTAATCTTTTTTTCAACTTGTATAGTGTTTTTGTACATTATTTTGTTTGGTACCACTTGTACATTTATTTCAATAACACATTTACATTTTACCGAATACAATTTAATTCGGTGAAAAATTGAAAACGGGAAAGATTTTTGTATCCTGTAAATGTATGTGTTTGACAAAAAAATGTTGTGTGTATGGGGGTATATTGAAATCTGGAACGAAATAGTTGAAATATAATTGTATAGTTTGGCCAAAATCGGTTAAACATTTGGAAGCAACATTTGTATTTGCGCTATATCTAAATCTGAACCGATCTTAGCCACTTTCACCATAGGTTTATATTATATTATTATAAGCTGTTGTGCAAAATTTAAAGAAAATCGAGTACAATATATGGTTCCTAAAGCGGCAAAAGTCAAATCGGCAGCGACATTTGTATGGGGCCTATATCTAAATCTGAACCGATCTTACCCACTTTCACCATAAGAGCATTTAGTTGCATTATAAGATGTTGTGCCAATTTTAAAGAATATCGGGTACAATATTTGGTTTCTAGAGCGGAAAAAGTCAAATCGGGAGCGACATTTGTATGGGGGCTATATCTAAATTTGAACCGATCTATCCCGCTTTAGCCACATATGTTTCTAGTTAGATTATAAGATGTTGTGCAAAATTTAAAGAAAATCGTGTACAATATGTGGCTTGTAAAGCGGCAAAAGTCAAATCGAGAGCGACATTTGTATGGGGGCTATATCTAAATCTGAACCGATCTTACCCAATTTCTGCATAGGTGTTTCTAGTTGGATTATAAGATGTTGTGCCAAATTTATAGAAAATCGAGTACAATATGTGGTTTCTAGAGCGGAAAATGTCAAATCGGGAGCGACATTTGTATGGGGGCTATATCTAAATCTGAACCGATCTTACCCAATTTCTGCATAGGTGTTTTTAATTGGATTATTGGATGTTGTGCCAAATTAAAAGAAAATCGGGTAGAATATGTGGCTTGTAAAGCGGCAAAAGTCAAATCGAGAGCGACATTTATATGAGGACTATATCTAAATCTGAACCGATATTACCCAATTTCTGCATGGTGTTTCTAGTTGGCTTATAAGATGTTGTGCCAAATTTAAAGAAAATCGAGTACAATATGTGGCCTGTAAAGCGGCAAAAGTCAAATCGAGAGCGACATTTATATGAGGACTATATCTAAATCTGAATCGATCTTACCCACTTTCTTCATAGGTGTTTCTAGTTGGCTTATAAGATGTTGTGCCAAATTTAAAGAAAATCGAGTACAATATGTGGCTTGTAAGGCGGCAAAAGTCAAATCGAGAGCGACATTTGTATGGGGGCTATATCTAAATCTGAACCGATCTTACCCAATTTCTGCATAGGTGTTTCTAGTTGGATTATAAGACGTTGTGCCAAATTTAAAAAAAAAAATCGAGTACAATATATGGTTTCTAGAGCGGAAAATGTTAAATAGGGAGCGAGATTTGTATGTGGCTATATCCAAATCTGAACCGATTTGCCTCAAATTAGTGTTCGTCCTTGATCTACAAAACTTAGTTGTGCCAATTTTTGTAAAGATCGGACTATAATTGCGACCTGTAATTTGATTACAACAATAGATGGGCAGACGGACAGACAGACGAACATTGTTAAATCGACTCAGAAAGTGATTCTAAGCCGATATGTATAATAAACGATGGGTCTAACTCGTTTCCTTTTGGGTGTTACAAACAAATGCACAAAGACATAATACTCTCGTGGAGTGTATAAAAATAAATTTCAGCAAATATATCAAAAATTTAAAAAAATATACATTAAAAGCTGTTGACATAGCCAGTAAAAGTGGAATTTATGGCTAAATCCAAAAATGTCAACATAAAATGATTTTTATTATTATTTTTAAAACAACCATTTATATTGTAGTTGGCGACAAAAAGAAAAAATAATTTCTTATTTTTAGTAAAAAATTGTTATCCTGGTTTAAATACATCCCTAATAATAATCAACAATTTCAGAAGCTCCAGTCAAATCAAGCAACAATTTACTACTTTAAATAGAGGAAGACTTTTAAATGTGGCAGTAATATTATCAATTACTGGGTAATAAATATTTACTTTTTCAGCATTCAACTGCTGACATATCATCACGCAAATCTACGTATTCGCTTTTACCCACTCTTCAATAATTAGATTTAGTAAACCCAAAGCCGCCGCAGCAACATTTACGCATGCTGCACTTGCTTCCTCCTCTACGGAATTTTTTACCAATATAATTTATTATGATCGATCTACAATTTTCGTATCTGCAACTCCACCTAATTGTACTGACACTCAAAAATATTTTATTTAATTTGTAGACCATTGTTATCTTTTTAAAGCACTAGGAAAGCAAATGTGCAACACAGCAGTGAGAAATGTCCATGCTTATTTCATTTTGGGACAATAGTCGAAAATGATCAAACTTAATTTGTGTGCCAGGCAGTGAATAAAAGCGGATTGTGATTTTTTTCTTTCCATTTGAAGTATATTCTTGTAGCCCGACATTACATTTGCTTATGATGGTGCTAATGTCAAAATATTTGACTATTTTCCATCTTATTGGGGAAAATAAAAAGCAGCCAATCCTTGGAATCTTCCTTCTACTTTGAAATTGATTCTAAATCTATAGTAATTGCCAATTACCCTTCTTTACAGCTGCACAATTTTCTGATGTTCGAATGATGGGGGAGAGGCTAAAAAAGTTCTGTGGTGGTCTAATGCCACCAGAAAACCACTTCCCTACGCCAATGATTATACCTTTACACCACACTCTGGAATATGGTAAGTTTCATGTCAAATATTTGCAACATCGTAATGCCATATATGATAATACTAGCAGTACCCACTGCTTCGCATGCGAAAAAGCCATGTATTTGTTATTAGTTTTATCCGTCTCTGTTTAAGGATAGTATTTATTTGGGTTTCTTTTCTAAAATAGTAAATTGGAAACATAGCACTCATTTACAGTCAAAGGAATGTGCTTGTCGATGCGCACTCTTTTAGCTGAACTCCCTTCGTGTATATATTTTCTACCCCGTTTTTAAAAAAAAATTACAACCGCAGAGCCTTTTATTCGAAAAAAATCCAGTTTGATGGCGCTTCTACATGGTCAGAAGAATTTACATACTAAATTTCATGATTCTAGCTGTAATCCTAAACTTTGTAACATTTTTATCCCGCTCTCCCCTTAAAAGTACAAATTTAGAAAAATCAATTTATGTTGCAAGTCTACGTTGTCAGAGGAATTGACACACCAAATTTCACGACTATAGCTGCAATACTTAAATTAGTACCATTATTATTCCTCGTACACCTTAAAAGTAGAAATTTCGAAAAATTCAATTTTAATGCGCTTTTACATGGTCAGAAGAACTAACATATCAAGATTCTAGCTGCAATACTTTAGTTGGTACCATTTTTATCCCTTTTTGTCCCGCTCACCTCTTATAAGTACAAATTTCGAAAGATCCAATTTTACTGCGCTTCTACATGGTCAGAAGAACTTACATATCAAATTTCAAGATTCTAGCTGCAACACTTTAGTTGGTGCCATTTTTATCCCTTTTTGTCCCGCGCAACCCTTAAAAGTAAAAAATTCACTTGTATTGCGCTTCTATGTGGTGAGAGGAATTTACATACCAAATTTCACGACTATAGCTGCAATACTTTAGTTGCTACCATTTTTATCCCTTTTTGTAACGCTCACCTTTTATAAGCACACATTTCGAAAAATCCAATTTTACGGCGCTTTTACATGGTCAGAAGAACTAACATATCAAGATTCTAGCTGCAATTCTTAAATTGGTACCATTTTTATCCCTTTTTGTCCCGATATCCTCTTATAACTATAAATTTCGAAAAATCCAATTTTACTGCGCTTCTACATGGTCAGAAGAACTTACATATCAAATTTCAAGATTCTAGCTGCAATACTTTAGTTGGTTCCATTTTTATCTCTTTTTGTCCCGCGCAACCCTTAAAAGTACAAAATGCACTTATACTGCGCTCCTATGTGATGAGAGGAATTTACATATCAAATTTCAAGATTCTAGCTGCAATACTTTAGTTGGTACCATTTTTATCCCTTTTTGTCCCGCTATCCTCTTATAACTATAAATTTCGAGAAATCCAATTTTACTGCGCTTCCACATGGGCAGAAGAACTTACATATCAAATTTCACGACTATAGCTGCAATACTTTAGTTGGTACCATTTTTATCCCTTTTTCTCCCGCGCAACCCTTGAGGTGAAAGGAATTTACACACCAAAAATTTGGACTATAGCTGCAATACTTAAATTAGTACCATTTTCATCCCTTTTTGACCCTCGCAACCATTAAAAGTACACATTTTAAAAATCCAATTTTAACGCGCTTAAAACATGGTCTGAGGAATTTACATACCAAATTTCACGATTCTAGCTACAATACTTTAGTTTTTATCCCTTTTTGTCCGATTTTCACGATTCTAGCTGCAATTCTTAAATTGGTACCATTTTTATCCCTTTTTTTCTCTTTCCTCCCTTAAAAGTACAAATTTCGACAAATCCTGTTTGTAGCTCGTCTGCATGGTCATAGCAAGGAACACACCGAATTTCATGTTTACAGTTTGGTCAGGACGAAGGTTCGTTGTTTATCCCTTTTTGGGCCATTTTACCCCCTAAAAGTACGAATTTCGTAAAACCCTTTCTTAGTCGACGTCTACGTCATATTTCGGAACTACCCTGAAAATTTCATGACCCTGGATTCAGCCGTTTGCTCTGGGGGCTGGTCAATGATAAGTCAGTCAGTCAGTAACGCAACTCTATTATATATATAGATAAAATTGGTTATATCGGTTTTTTTAATTGTCTTATCATGAAAATCATTTGTGTAAATGATGTTGCATATAAATCCGCTGTCTGCTAATGACTATGAAAAAAGAACTGTCCATATTTTAATATATCCCCCATACAACCATTCTTACTGATTCTGAATCCATAAATCTTGTTTAAATTTGCACAAAAGAATACAAGCAGTGAACCTTGGTCACATGGGGTAATGTTTAATATAGTCCCATGCTTGAACTAAAATCCATTAATATATCTGCCGATTTTGCTCAAATTCTTCAGCAAAGTAAAAAGCATTAGTCCATGTTTTGGTACACCATCACACAAAATTTCCCACGCTATTTAATTTTTTACCGCTCTGTAATCCAAATATTACAACCGACCACTTTTTACACCCTCCACTAGGGTATTATGTCTATGTGCATTTGTTTGTAACATCTAAAAGGAATCGAGATAGACAAATTGTTAGAATCACATTTTGATTCGAATTAGCCATCCCCGTCTGTCTGTCCGTCCATCTATTCTTGTAATCAAAGTAAGGTCGCAATTAAAGTCCAATCCTAACCAAAATTGGCCAAGAGAGTTTTACGGCCCAAGGACGAAACCTATTTAATTTGAAGCAAATCGGTTGAGATTTATATAAAGCCTCCATAAAAATGCCGTTTCCGATTTGACGTTTTCCGCTCTGGAAACAACATATTTTACTCGATTTGGCATAGTACCTTATATTTCAACTAGGAACATTAAAGGTGAAATTGAGTCAGATCGGTTTAGATTTAGATATAGCTCCCATACAAATTTCGCTCTCGATTTGACTTTTTCCGTTCTATAAACCATATATTTTAACCGATTTTCTTAAAATTTGGAACTGTGGCAAAAGTGGGTTAGATTTAGTCAAAGCTCCCATACAAATTTTAATCAATTTTCTTAAAATTTTCCACACCAATTCATATTTGAACTGGAAACATTATCAAATCAAAGTGGGTCAGATCAGTTCATATTTAGATATAGGCCTTATAAAAATGTTGCTCCCGATTTGACTTTTTCCTCCCTAGAAACCATATATTTTAACTAGGGTTTGCATTTTCCCATACTTTTTATTTCCCGGAAAACGGGAATTATTTTTTCAATTTCCCGGGATCCCGGGACAGCACGGGAAATCATCAACATATTGTTTACCATGAGTTAAACTTCACATTTTATTCAATTAAAATAAATATTTATTTTGAACTGTAATATTGTCCTGGCTCAAGACCATTTTGCATCTATATTTAATATAATGCAAATTTATTTACAAATGGCATGGTGACATTTATTGCTTGGCTGTAGACTACAACGATCATGATTTCGACCATGTCAAAAGTTTTTTCAAGTGGCTTCGCAGCGACTTTTCAACATCAAACCCGGCCTCTATAAGTACATGATTCTCACAAACGAACGAGAAGCACAACTCACTTGCCGAATTTGCGTTCATAAAGTACAATGTGAGATCGATTGAAACATCTTTTCAATTTTCAAAATTACTTAAATGTATGTACATATGCAAGCAATGCATTTATGGCATCATCAGATATTTCATATTTTATTGGAAAATGTGGACGCGACGGAGAACGTCAACAGATTTAGGCTTAATAGTCAGTAGGTCATTAAATAAAATGTTTAAGTTGCCTGCTCTATGTCCTGTCGCGTCAAACACTTTTTAATACAATTCTGTTATTTGGGTTGTCCATAGCATTGTTTGCATTGCCTGTCATACTTACAGGCAAAATCCGAAAAAGTGTATTTTGGGTGTATGTCCGAACGCAGCATAAAAATATGTTGTCATCCAACTCAATATTTGACATTCCCATTTGAAGGCGATATGAGCTAAGTTATTCTACAACATTTTTAATTTTATTGTGAAAATGATGGAAAAATATGCCAATAAATATGTAAAAGCTTCGACTGAATTCCCGCGGGATTCACGTACGAATTTCCCGAGCTACAGGAAATGAAAAATATGCGAATTCCCGGGAATTTTCCCGCGGGAAATCCCGAGATGCAAACCCTAATTTTAACCGATGTTCTTCAAATTTGACAAAACAAGTTTTATTTCAAGTAGAAAAATCTGTAGTGAAAGTGGGCCACATATTCCATGTTTTAATATTTACAACCCTCATGCTAATGCCCTTCCCGAGTTAAATTTTCTCAAGTTGTTTAAGATTCTGATCTAATTTCGCAGAACACATTATATGTTAGCTGGGAACATACAAGACAAAAATCGTTCTCGATTTTGCTTTTTCCTCGAATTCAATTGGCCTATACTATAGCCTTCATATGAATGATACCGACTATATGATACTCTTCACTTTCTACCCCATTGCATTTCAATTCGGTAAAAGAGTGAAATCAAGAAGGATGTTTGTATAAGTCATAGACCCACTTTCACGTGTTCTGCCAAATTGTTTAAAAGTATTCTGTAAATGAATGTGTTTGACAAAAAAATGTTTAATCGGAAAAAGCATTTGTATGAGGGTATTAAAACCTGAAACGATGTGATACGATTTCACCATGTATGTTTATAGGTGAAATATAATATGTAAAGTTTGGCCAAAATCGGTTAAACATTTGGGAGCAACATTTGTATGGGGGCTATATCTAAAAATGAACCGATCTTTCCCATTTTCACCGTAGGTATTTCTAGTTGGATTATAAGATGTTGTGTCATATTTAAAGAATTAAAAGATACGTGGTCAAATTTAAAGCGAAACAGGTAAGGAAAGGCTAAAGTCGAGCGGGGCCGACTCTATGATACACTCCACTTTCTATCCGAATACAATTCAATTCGGTGAAAAAGTGAAAACGGGAAGGTTTTTTGTATACTGTAAATGTATGTGTTTGACAAAAAAATGTTAAATCGGAAAGGACAGTTGTATGAGGATATAATGAAACCTGGAACGAAATAGGTGAAATATAAAATGTATAGTTTGGCCAAAATCGGTTAAACTTTCGGGAGCAACATTTGTATTTGGGCTATATTTAAATCTGAACCGCTCTTACCCAGTTTCACCATAGTTTTGTTTAGATGGATAAGATGTTGTGCCAATTTTAAAGAAAATCGGGTACAATAAATATATGGGTTCTAGAGCGGAAAATGTCACATCGGGGGCGTCGTTTGTTTGGGGGCTATATCTAAATCTGAACCGCTCTTACCCAGTTTCACCATAGTTTTGTTTAGATGGATAAGATGTTGTGCCAAATTTAAAGAAAATCGGGTACAATATGTGGGTTCTAGAGCGGAAAATGTCAAATCGGGACCGATATTTGTATGTGGGCTATATCTAAATCTAAACCGATCTTACCCAATTTCTGCATAGGTGTTTCTAGTTGGCTTATAAGATGTTGTGTCAAATTTAAAGAAAATCGGGTACAATATGTGGGTTCTAGAGCGGAAAATGTCAAATCTGGAGCGAGATTTGTATGGGGGCTATATCTAAAACTGAACCGATCTTACCCATTTTCTGCATAGGTGTTTCTAGTTGGATTATAAGATGTTTTGGTAAATTTAAAAAAAAATCGAGTACAATATGTGGTTTCTAGAGCGGAAAATGTCAAATCGGGAGCGTCATTTGTATGGGGGCTATATCTACATCTGAACCGATCTTACCCAATTTCTGCATAGGTGTTTCTAGTTGGATTATAAGATGTGTTGGTAAATTTAAAGAAAATCGGGTTCAATATGTGGTTTTTAGAGCGGAAAATGTCACATCGGGATTGACTTTTGTATGGGGGCTATATCTAAATCTGAACCGATATGCCTCAAATTAAATAGCGTTCGTCCTTGATCCACAAAACTTACTTGTGCCAATTTTTGTTAAGATCGGACAATAATTGCGACCTGTAACTTGATTACAACAATAGATGGACAGACAGATGGACAGACAGACATTGCTAAATCGATTCAAAAAGTGATTATAAGTCGATCGGTATAATTAACAATGGGTCTATCTCGCTTCCTTTTAGGCGTTACAAACAAATGCACAAAGACATAATACTCTCGTGGAGTGTATAATAATTAAATATTATTATATTTATCCTTAAATTGTTTTAAATATTTTCTCAGTTCTACACTTAGAACCATTTTTTTCTCCGCATGAGCCACTGTGCTTTACTTGCTCAAACATCCCCTACGTGTTGCAATGATATCTTTACAAAGTCTAGATTTCCTAAAAATGCCTAACAAAATATTTAACGCACATCCCCTTGTGTTTTGAAAATTTTCTAAAGAAATATTATTACGTTTGCTGAGGGAATTTGTTGTCCCTTCTGAATACATTAATCTACCATTTATTTAAATTTAAATATAAGTTTGTATTTATTTTCCTCTGCTGTGCTTCCTTTATAATTCCCAGAAAGATGGTCGATGGTGTCAAAAGCCAGGCGAAACCCAAGACTTTATGAAAGACATTCGTATTATTTCCCAGTTTCCTTAAAATGTTGACCCCGTGTCGAATGTGTCGGAAATAATTTAAAAGAAATCCAAATTGATTCTTTCTGTGTTGCCTTAAATAATCCAATCACGCTTTCGCTACCAATACGTTTGATTTGGGTGGGCTACTTGTTTGTCCGAGAGCTACACACAATTTTGCGTGTATTGCGTAGCAAACATTTTATGGCCGAAATCATAATCCCACAAGATTTTCGAAACTTTAGATGGGGAAATATTTTACACTTAGAATGGGCAAAAAACAAACATTCTCTTGAAATTGCAGATCCTCGGAGGAAAAGGATACCCCCACCCCAGTGTTTTATATACTTCGTACATTCAAGCGGAATACAAAGTTTATTTGGTCAATGGATATTTTGGGCAAATTGTTTCGCTGCCAATAGTCGAATAACTTAATAATAGCTGACAGACATTATCGAAGCTTATATCACATGTGTATGTAAATTTCGATATCAAATATGAAATGGCTTTCGTCATCAATGAAATATGTATGTACATTAGGCTGGGTCGCCGTCCATACAAATGGAAAAACAAGTTCCATTCACCCCACGAAAATAAAGTTTGGATTGATTTGCAAAATATTTCGTTCCTAGATCAAGCCATATCACTATAGGTCAAACGACCCATTTCACTGGCCAAAAGTCATAAAACTTAAAGTCCGATATTATGTTAACAAAGATGTATAGAGATAGCTTGGAAAATGTAAATTGAGAAGAATTAAGAAAAAAAAACTTTCCGAGCCCTTATGAAATTTACGGCCTTTAACCGTATTGGAACCAAAGTGAGTTAATTTAGTTTTTTAATATTACATAATTAGAAATAACCAAAAAAGAAAAAATCGGAACGTATGTCACTATATTATACCCTACACAACATTCTAAGCCCCTGCATGATTGAAATCCTCGAATTTATGGACCATATAAATATAAAAACAAGATCCTATTCATTTTTGCAATAGTGAAATTTAATGTATCTATTATGAAATTTTTACCAAATTTTGTCTATATTTTTCTTGTGTTATAAAGAATTCAAATTGAAAGAGATATTTGTATGTTGATAATATCAGGAAATTTACCACAGTAATCCACTATTGCCATAATTTATCCTTGTTGAATTGTGATATAAAAAAATACGAATATAGATTGTGATATATGGCTCTTGTGCGGTATAAGATCACGTTGGAAGTTTATAGTTTCATGTCAAATGTTTGTAATATTATTGAACTTTTAATGAAAAACAATCGGTTCAGATTTAGATATATCCCCATATAAATTTCCCCCATTGTGGTCAAATTTGACACATTAGTCTTATTTTCATAAAGATTACTATTAATCTAGATATAGGTCCATGTGTGGGTGGTATGGTGTATCATATAATCTGGTCTCCCTTTAGTTGCTTTGCTTACATATAATGTATTTAAGTTAAGTCTAAATCGTTTTCTAAGTGCAAGTCTTTTAGGATAATGGCATAGTATAGACTGAGAAGTCCCACTTCAATTCCATCGCTAACCAAAAGAGCACAAAAGTGCAAATCCACATGTGGTTAAATACATTCACAACAACTCGACATTTTATTTTCCGTTTTACATTTTCGTGCCGAACCTTGCCAACTTTTTAAAAGCTTACATAATTACTATATTTGCAATTTACTATAATCAATCTAGGGCTGCACCAAACTTCTTTAATTTTTTTACACACCAAGACAAATTTCAATTTGTCCAATTTGTTTTTTATTGAAAATATTGAATATATACTTTGCATTGCATTTTCTATATTTATACTTCACTAGTGTTTTGTACCCGGCGTTGCACGGGTTAATTTTTCCCTATTACCCAACTTCGTATGCTTTGAAAGATAAAATGAGTAATTTTTGATAGTTTTAAAATATTTTTTGTGTGGGAGGTACCACCCCCCTTTGTCCTATCATGACCTAGACTATCCAGGAACCATCCTCTGTCCATAAGATAGATACAGTAAAATTTTCAGGCGAATCGGTCCACCGGTTTGGCGTCCTATACGGAACATACAGACATACAGACATACAGACACACATTGATTTTTATATATTAGATATTATTTTTTTTGGCAAAATATAACAACAAATATAACATTTTTAATTAATTTGATGTGTTTTTTATTAAATTATATCAGCACAAAAGCAATTGTACTATGTTAGAATTTTGACTTTTGGCCACTGAAATGGGTCATTTGACCTACAGTGCATCTGTGAGCTCCTGAAAATAACACTAAAAATCATGTTTTTCCGGTGTATTTATACACTCCACGAGAGTATTATGTCTTTGTGCATTTGTTTGTAACACCCAAAAGGAAGGGAGATAGACCCATTGTTAATTATACGGATCGACTTAGAATCACTTTTTGAATCGATTTAGCAATGTCCGTCTGTCTGTCTGTCCGTCCGTCTGTCCATCTATTCTTGTAATCACGATACAGGTCGCAATTGTAGACAGAACCAAATGAACGAAGTTTTTCGGTTCAGATTTAGATATAGCCCCCATACGAATTTCACTCCCGATTTGACTCTTTTCACTCTAGATACCACATATTTTATCAGATTTTCTTCAAAATTGGCAAAACATCTTATATTTGAACCAGAAACACCTGTGGTAAAAATGTGTTAGATCGGTTCAGATTTATATATAGCTCCCATACCAATTTCGCTCCCGATTTGACTTTTTCCGCTCTAGAAACCACATATTTTATCAGATTGTCTTCAAATTTGGCAAAACAACTTATATTTAAACTAGAAAGACCTATGGTGAAAATAGGTCAGATCGGTTCCGATTTATATATAGCTCCCATTAAAATTCCGCTCCCGATTTGACTTTTTCTGCTCAAGAAACCACATATTTTAACAGATCTTCTTCATATTTGACAAAATATCTTATATTTCTACTAGAAACACCCATGGTGAAAATGGGTCAGATTGGTTCAGATTTATATATCGCTCCTATACAAATTTCGCTCCCAATTTGACTTTTTCCGCTCTAGAATCAACATATTTTATCCGATTGTTTTCAAATTTGCCAAAACATCTTACATTTAAACTAGAACGACCAGTGGTGAAAATAGGCCAGATCGGTTCAGATATATATATAGCCCCCATACGAATTTCACTCCCCATTTGACTTTTTCTGCTGTAGAAACCACATATTTTAACAGATGTTCTTCAATATTGGCAAAACATCTTATATTTCAACTAGAAATACCCACGGTGAAAATGAGCCAGATCGGTTCAGATTTAGATATAGCCCCCATACGAATTTCACTCCCGATTTGACTTTTTCTGCTGTAGAAACCAAATATTTTAACAGATCTTTTTCAAAATTGGCAAAACATCTTATATTTAGACTAGAAACACCCATGAAACACACCAAATGAGCTAGATCGGTTCAGATTTAGATATAGCCCACATACGAATTTCACTCCCGATTTGTGTTTTTCCGCTCCAGAAACCACATATTTTTACAGATTTTTTCCTAATACAAATATTCTTCTCGATTTGACAAATTGAACCAGGACATATGATTAGGAAACATACAAAAATTCTTCCCGTTTTCACTTTTTTTCCGAATTGAATTGTATTCTGATAGAAAGTTTAGTGTATCATTTAGTCGGCCCGCCCAATTTTAGCCTTTCCTTACTGGTTTTTTTTTTGTGTTAAATTTTTTCCCAAAACCCGCATAAAATCAGTATAAACGCCCAATAATTCTACCAATGAGTTATTCTAAGACAAGAATAAAAATTTTTATTTAAAGTGTTTCCAACGGTCTTTTAATTCAAAAAAAAGTTTGGACAAAAATGCAACATAAAACAAGTAAGGAAAGGCTAAAGTCGGGCGGGGCCGACTATATGATACACTCCACTTTCCACAAAATTTAAATTGGGAGGGAAATTTGTGTGGGAGCTATATATAACTCTGAACCGATCTAACACATTTTTACCACTGGCGTTTCTAGTTGAACTATAAGATGTTTTGTAAATTTTGAAGAAAATCTGTTGTAATATGTGGTGTCTAGAGTGAAAAGAGTCAAATCGGGAGTGAAATTCGTATGGGGGCTATATCTAAATCTGAACCGATTTTTTCAAATTAAATAGCGTTCGTCCTTGTCCCGAAAAACTTCGTTGTGCTAAGTTTCGTTTGGTTCTGGCTACAATTGCGATCTGTATTGTGATTACAACGATCGGTATAATTAACAATGGGTCTATCTCCCTTCCTTTTGTGTGTTACAAAAAAATGCACAAAGCCATAATACTCTCGTAGAGTGTATAAAAATTCCACGGGAAAAACAAGATTTTTAGAGGTGTTTTCAGGAGCGTTTAGCTCACAGATGGCTTGACCCAGTGACGAAATATTTTGTAGATCATCATTAAACAATCCAATCTTCATTTCTGGGCGGGTGACCGCTGCAATTTATTTTCGTGACCCATCCTAATGTACATACATTTATTGACTAACAATGAAGAAAAACTGTTGGGGGGAAATGTTAAATAGGGCGCCTTAATATCTGGGGTGGAACAATGATTTTTTTCTTTTTCAGAAAATAGAACGCCATTAGTCTAATGTTAACTTCCTTATAGAAAAATTCGCACATAGAATGGGACAAGTTACAGTTTTCAAGAGTCCACAATTTTAATGAAATTTCATGTGGAATCATGTCAATTATTTTGTCTCATCTTATCCATAGAAATAACATAATCTTGCCAAAACATTCTCCGTCTATGATGAGTTGGGTCGGATAAACACCAATACGGGCGTAAAAAACACTATAGCTAAAGTAATTTGTTAAAAGCCTTTATAATACTATCTTCCAAGATCTGTTTTGATAAATATGACCTAACAAATATTGCTAAAATAGCTGGTACTTACAATTTATTTTGGATCTTGCCTCACATGGGATTGATTTGTTATTCCTAGAAATAGTCAATAATGTTAGCAGACATAATACGAGTAAAGCTAAGTAGTGTTAATTTATTAATGCTAATTTAATTTAATATTAATTTGCGTTATATATCAATTCATACTAAATAAATATTTTGTTAAGTGTCTTATTGTCAGTTCTAACGATCACAATGATTTGCTATAACTATAGCAACTCACAACACAGGATAGCTCAGATGATTAGAGTGCTGTAGTAGCAACCAGAAGGTCCGCTGTTCTACCCCCAGTAGCGGCGGATTTTTTAAAACAGAAATGGAAACTAGTGAAAAGTGGTTCCTTTGCTGGACTTTAAAATAACTTTTAAGTATTTAACAAGTAAGAAGGCGTTAAGTTCGGCCGGGCCGAATCTTATATACCCTCCACCACGGAGTGCATTCCACAGTATTACCAGCAGATTAAAGGATGTCGACTTTACATAGAAGCACAGTACCATATTACGAAAATTGTGATATTTTTATGCACATTACTATAATTGTTTACTATTTCAAACTATAATGTATACTTATGCGCACTGTTTAAAATCGACTACTATATAAATAAAATGCTGTAATTGTGAAAGTGAACATTCCTTAATATTAGGCGATTGTCAGTTGCCATTAGAAAGAAGCATTTTCAGATACAGACAAAGTGATAAGAAAAGTATAAATTTTAAAGATATCCCCATTCGCCCCATTCTCCGCCCAAATGTACAAATTTCGAAAAACCCCTTTTTCGAGTCTTCATAGTCAGAATGTATACACCGAATTTCATGATTTCAACTTCAGCGGTTTGGTAGGTCCCATTTTTATCCCTCTTTTTAATTATATCCCTTAAAAGTACAAATTTCGAAAAATCCCTCTATTTTACGTGTCTATGCAATTAGAGGGATGTACACACCGAATTTCATGATTCTAGCTGTCGTCGTAAATAAAGTAAATATAAGGGAGCAATCATAAATGCCCTAAATATTGGGGGATAGAGAGTGTATTTTCAGCTACAGTCGATTGGTTGGTTGTATTTCCATCCTATTTTAATTTCAAAAGTATAAATTTTGAAAATACCTTATCTCTCACGTACGTAGACATGATTCTACCATTTTTGTCGTAAAAGTAACAAAATAAAGTACGAATATTCTACGTGGCTATGCAGTCAGAGGAATGTATACACCGAATTCCATGATTCTATCAGCGGTCATTTTGTTGGTACCATTTTTATCCCCTTTTTCCAATTTTGCTCCCCTCAAGAGTACGATTATCTAAAATCTCTTTATTTTACGTATCTACACAATTAGAGGGATGTACACACTGAATTTCATCATTCTAGCTGTATTCGTTACGTTGGTACTATTTTTATCCCCTGTAGCCATTGTATCCCTTGAAAGTACGAATTTGGAAAAAACGTTGTATTTTTCGTGTCTACGCAGTCAGAGGAATCTATACTCCGAATTTCATGATTCTAGCTGCTGTCATTTGGTAGGTACTATTTTTATCCCCTTTTTCAATTTGAACCCCAAAAAGTACGAATTTTGGAAAGTTCTTTTATTTTACGTGTCTACGCAATCAGAGGAATGTATATATCGAATTTCACTATTCTAGGTGCAGCCGTTAGATTGGTACTATTTTTATCCCTTTAGCCCCATTTAACCCCTTAAAAGTACGAATTTAGAAAAAATACTTTTATATTATTTATCTACTCTATTAGAGGAATCTACACGCCAAATTTCATGTTTCTATCTGTTGTCGTTTGATAGGTACCATTTTTATCCCTTTTTGTCCCATTTCGCTCCCTAAAAATAAAAATCACTCTATGGTGCCCTTTTATGCTATAAAGGGAATGCGCATTGCAAATATCAAGTAAATACAAGCTAATATGTTCAAAAAACATGCTGAAATACTCTAAATATTAGGGGTATTTTCAGTCCTTGTGAGGGAAAAATTTTTCCCTCTGGGCCGATTTCGTCCACTTTCAATCCCAACCGATCTACAACCATAAGACACATTTAGGAAAAATTTGAACCTCCTAGCTCATTTCGTTTGGCCGCTATCGTGCTTTCAACAGACAGACAGACAGACAGACGGACAGACGGACATGGCTATATCGTCTTAGAATTTTACCACGACCCAGAATATATATACTTTATGGGGTCTCCGATGAATATTTCAAGGTGTTACAAACGGAATGACAAAGTGAATATACCCCCATCCTGGAGGTGGAGGGTATAAAAATAAAAGACATCCCTCCTATGACAACTCCATGTTAAATTCATTGGTGAAGAACCCAATTTTCACTACTTCTCTCTTTTTGCTGGGATATTAAGAAAATGTCGATGCTAATTGTGATATTTGTTAAATAAATTGTGATTGTGTAAGTATACACTCCACGAGAGTATTATGTCTTTGTGTATTTGTTTGTAACACCCAAAAGGAAGGGTGATAGACCCATTGTTAATTATACCGATCGGCTTAGAATCACTTTCTGAGTCGATTTAGCAATGTCCGTCTGTCTGTCTGTCTGTCCGTCAGTCCATCTATTGTTGTAATCACGATACAGGTCGCAATTGTAGCCAGACCTAAACGAAACTTTGCACAAAGAAGTTTTTCGGGATAAGGACGAACGCTATTTAATGTGAAGAAAATCGGTTCAGATTTAGATATAGCCCCCATACGAATTTCACTCCCGATTTGACTCTTTTCACTCTAGATACCACATATTTCAAAAGATTTCCTTCAAAATTGGCAAAACATCTTATAGTTCAACTAGAAACACCTGTGGTAAAAATGTGTTTGATCGGTTCAGATTTATATATAGCTCCCATACAAATTTCGTTCCCAATTTGAATTTTTCCGCTCTAGAATCCACATATTTTAACAGATTTTCTTAAAAATTCGCAACAAACCTTATATATCAACTGGAAACACCTGTGGTAAAAAAGTGTTAGATCGGTTCAGATTTATATATAGCTCCCATACAAATTTCGCTCCCAATTTGAATTAATCCGCTCTAGAATCCACATATTTTAACATATTTTCTTCAAAATTGGCAAAACCCCACGGTGAAAACGGGTCACAATTGAGCATAACACGTTAGTTAGTCACTTCATTCCATGTTTGTATATAGCCCCGAAACAAATATTATTCTCGATTTGACAAATTGGACCAGGTTATATTAACCTGTGATTAGGAAACATACAAAATTTTTTCACGTTTTCACTTTTTTACTGAATTGAATTCTATTCCGATATAAAGTGGAGTGTATCATATAGTCGGCCCGCCCGACTTTAGCCTTTCCTTACTTGTTTTCATTGTTATAATTTCGAATTCAAATTAATTTAAAGACTACGCCCAAGAAGTTTTTATCTTTAGGCCAATTTCGCCCATTTTCAATTCCTTCTTTCCACACAGTGGGAAGAGCATGCACATAGAATTTCGTCGATTGGTTTCATTTTTAGCCTAAAAGTACTTTCGCAGAAATGGACGTGGTCACATAACGACACGCTTAACGAAGGCTATTAAAATTGTTAGCAGAGAATTGTTAGAGTAGAAATTAATGTATATAAATGTGGCTTTTAATCAGAAAGGCTCTATCAACACAAGTTTGTTTCCAGTTTCATCAAACATATCGTCTAAACCTTTGAAGATCTAGAATATGCGAAGCTGAGTGATTAAATAAACTCAGTAATTCCTTCTGCTTTGGATTCGCAAACGCTAATTTATTCTGGATTAGGGTAACTTTTATTATTTTTCTCTAATACTGTGCAACATAATGTAAAATAGTTTAGAAATGAACACCTTGAAATATCGACCTGAGACCCTATAAAGTATATACATTCTTGATCGTCATAAAATTCTAAGACGATCTAGTCATGTCCGTCCGTCCGTCTGTTGAAAGTACGCTAGCATCTAAACGAATGGAGTCAGGACGTCCAAATTTTCCATAAATACGTCTAATAGTCGTAGATCGGTTGGGATTGAAACTGGGCGAAATCGGCCCAAAGGGAAAAAAATTTCCCTCACAAGGACTAAAATTACCGATAATAACCCCTATTATTTTAGAGTACTTAAGCATATTTTTTCAATATGTCAACTTGTACTTACTTGATATTGGGTATGCGCATTCCCCCTACAACAAAAACATGAACCATAAAGTGATTTTTATTCGTAGGTGGTGAAATGGGGCAAAAATTGATAAAAATTGGTACATATCAAATGACAACAGCTAGAAACACGAAATTCGCTGTGTATATTACTCTAATGGAGTAGATACATAATATAAGAGTATTTTTTTTCCAAATTCGTACTTTTAAGGGGTAAAATGGTAATAGAGGGATAAAAATGATACCAACCAAACGGCTGCACCTAAAATAATGAAATTCGGAGTATACATTCCTCTGATTGGGTAGACCCGTAAAATAAACAGATTTTTTGAAATTCGTACGTTTAGGGGTTAAAATGGAAAAAAAGGGATAAAAATAGTACCAACCAAATGACCGCAGCTAGAGTCATGAAATTTGGATTATACATTCCTCTGACTGAGTAGACACGAAAAATAAATGTTTTTTTTTTCACGTAAAATAAAGAGATTTGAGAAAATCGTACTCTTAAGTGGGTGAAATTGGAAAAGGGGATAAAAATGGTACAAACCAAATGGTCGGAGCTAGAATCATGGAATTCGGTGTAGACATTCCTCTGACTGCATAGACTCAAAGATGCAAAATAAAAAGATTTTTCAAATTCATACTTTTACGAAAATATAGGTAGAGTGATGAGGTTAGGTTACCTCGCACTGTGTAGGTTAGAGATAATGGATTTTTGAAAATGTTTACTTTTGGAAATAAGATAGGAAGAAAATAGACCAATCAAAAGGCTGCAGCTGAAAGTACACCCACTATCCCTCAATATTTATGGCATTTAAGCTTTTTTGAAGAGTAATCTTATCTTATAAGCGTGGTTTAAAATATCATTATACACTCCACGAGAGTATTATGTCTTTGTGCATTTGTTTGTAACGCCCAAAAGGAAGCGAGAATTAATGGTTGAATCACTTTTTGAATCGATTTAACAATGTCCGTCCGTCCATCCGTCCGTCCGTCTGTCCATCTATTCTTGTAATCAAAGTACAGGTCGCAATTGTAGGCAGAACTAAATGAAACTTTGCACAACAAATTTTTTCGGGATAAGGACGAACGCTATTTAATTTGAAGAAAATTGGTTCAGATTTAGATATAGCCCCCATACGAATTTCACTCCCGATTTGACTTTTTCTACTGTAGAAACCACATATTTTAACAGATTTTCTTCAAAATTGGCAAAATGTCTTACATTTCCATGAGAAACACCCAGGCGAAAATGAATCAGATCGGTTCAGATTTATATATAGCTACAATACAAATTTCGCTTCCGGCTTGATTTTTCCGTCCCAGAAACCACGTATTTTCACCGAATTACATCAAATTGAGAACTGGAAGAACCTATTGTGAAATGTGTCACTTCATTCCATGTTTGGATATAGCCCTGATACAAATATTCTTCTCGATTTGACAAATTGAAGCAGGACATATTAGCCTATGATTAGGAAACATTCAAAAATTCTTACCGTTTTCACTTTTTTTCGAATTGAATTGTATTCTGATAGAAAGTGGAGTGTATCATATAGTCGGCCCGCCCGACTTTAGCCTTTCTTTACTGGTTTTTTCAATATTTTTATTTGTTTTGGGTTGGCTATATTAACATTTCCTTTATTCGATATTTCGATCCACATAAATATATACTGTTAAATACTAAAGGTCGAATTCAAAAATGCAAAAACAACAACACATTTCCTATAATGTTACTACACTTCTACGAAAATGTGGAATGCAATCCATGGTGGAGGGTGTATAAAGTGCGGCCCGGCCGAACTTAACTCCGTTTTTACTTGTTTAAACTTCACCCAATTTCTGGGGAACTTTTTCTGGCTTCAGATGAAAAATCTTCTATCATAAATACCACCAAATTCAATTGAATTTTCCTAACACATATCACAAAGGGTAAGCAAATTGGTTAGCATTACCATATTTTTTGGTATGTATGGAGCAATAAGTAAAAATCCAAATGTTTGCCAAAAGGTCTGAAATCAAAATTAATCAATTTAAGGGAAGAGCAAAAAGCACAACAGCTCTAATATAAACTCAAACTCTTGCCCCACCCCTGCGAAAGTAAATAAAAGGCAAAGCAAAAAAAAAACAACAATGAAATGTATCGCAAGATTCACAAAAATCCTTTAACAAATTCCAATAATCATTTGGCCTTTCTCGTCTGTCTCCATTAACCTACCCCAACCAAGACAGGCGTAGCTGCCCTTATTGGCGGGTATTGTTGATCGAAGGAAACGAAGGAACGATTAGAACGGAAGGAGGCGGATGCTATTATGGCTGACAAAACGCATTCTCTTGTATTGCCGAATGACAATAAGGCGTCGGCGGCAGTTGTTTAGTAATTTGTGATTACAATCCGTACGATTTTCGATTCGTTTTCGATGTTACTACATATTTGTGTGTGTGTGGTGCTGTGTTGTAGGTACACAATAATGTTTAGTCGAGTGTACTTTGTTAT
>CANDYM010000186.1:0-63502 GCA_947397865.1 Polietes domitor
AAATAATAAAAATATCATATTTATTTATAAAATTATTTTTTCAATATTTGTATTTGTTTTGGTTTGGCTATACTAAAATAAATTTATATTTTCCTGTAAGATTACTGCACTTCTACGATAATCGGCATCCTCTGTGGAATGAAATCCATGGTGGAGGGCATATAAAGTTCGGTCCAGCCGAACTTAACCCCTTTTTTACTTGTTTTATTAAACATCATCAATCATCATATATAATATCTGAAGTCTGCAAAATTTGCTGTACATCCGCACGATCCAATTTCGGTAAGCACATTTTCACCAGAGCAGTATTGACAAAATCCGCAACAAACGTCGGCAAAGATCTGGAAATATACGAATGATCAGTAGTGTAAGAACACCACATGTTCTACCAGCTAACATACGCCACTAATTGGTAAAAAGTCATAAAAGATCGTGGCACCGCTACTTCAGCGTCACCGTTCAATATTGCGTCGATAACGTAACTGGTCGCCACCGTACCTCCGGCTACAGGTAGTAACATTTCGATGTGTTCGAGCTTCATGAACTGGTGAGCTCGTTCGTTGGTGTCCATGCAGGTTGGCATCACGCACGTCGCCTTGATGTTATAGTTCGACTGCAACAACTCCAGACGCAAAGTCGTGGTCAAACTGCGTATGGCTGCCTTGGTGGCTGCGTAAACGTTCAGTTGGGGAATGGGTAGAAGGGCGCTCGCCGAGGATATATTGACAATATTACCACGATTGAGTTGTTTCATTTTCGGTAGAAATATTTGGGTGGTCTATTTGTTAATGTGGTGTGTGTGTGGGGGGGGAGAAATAAAATGTAAAACAACAACAAAAATGTAAAACAAAAGAGGGAAAAACTTGCATAAATATTGGCGACCACATTGACAGTGACCATGCGTTGTACCTCCTCGGGAGGGGGATTTTCAAACGATGATAGAAACAAGATGCCAGCATTGTTAACAAGAATGGTTACATCACCCAAATCCTGACTGATTTTAGATCTCAAATCCAACAGTTGTTGATAATTGCTGACATCGACCTGTAAAAATCAATGTCTTGGTTAGTGTTTTATCGAATCCGCAGTTAAAACGGGGTTTCAAATTGTGCCAGTCGCTTATTACTCTCTTTGTGGCCATTAAATAATAATAATTCTAAACGGTGCCCGCTTGACCACGTAAATAATGTGAACGCACCTTGTAAGCTTTTGTCTTAACTCCATATTTCTGGGCGATATAGTCGGCCGTCTCATTCGCCAGTTTGCCTTGAACATCGACCACAGCTATGCTGCAACCCTTTTGGGCTAAAGCTATGGCAATACAGCGACCTAGACCACGGCCAGAACCGGTTATCTGTACGAGAGAAACTTCCGGTATTAGAAGATATCAAAACAAACAAAAAATAAACAGATACTTACCATGGCCACCTCGCCCACAATTATACGACGAGGATTCACTATACTCTTCAGGAAATATCGGTACAAAACCCGCAGTAAGGAAAACAGAATAAGAAGTGGATATATTAGAATAAAGCAAAATACGCGTAACATGTAGGCAGCTTCAAGCCTAATGACTTTTCTATCCATTTTTAAATTTATTGCGAAAACTTTTTGTTTATTCCAAACGACAGGCGTTCGTTGGCTGTGAATGGCAGATCATTACTAAAATGTCTGGTAGAGTTGTGGCTTAATTTATATTGCAGACGAATCGCTTTATTTTATACACTCCACCTATGATGTGGGTATACTAAGTGTGTCATTCAGTTTGTAACACCTTGAAACACCACGTATAACGTAATTCTAAAAGGGGGTAACTGATAATCCGAAATCGTCATTTCCCCAAAAAATGGCAGAAAATGCGCCCATTATCCCCCACTATTTAAAGTATTTATTGGCGTTTTTCCAAAGAATTCTGCCTTGTATTTACTTGTTAATTGGTATGAGGCTATATAAAATACCATATAGTAGGCGTATAAGTAATATTTATCAAGGATAATATTACTCATTCGCACTGATTAAATTGACGAGGAAAAGAAATATTCCTCAGTCAACTCACAAAATCCAAATTAAACAGATTAATCTCGGAGTATTTTCATGTCAGCTCAAACCAACCAAGATTTGTTGTCAATTATTTTTTCCAAAACTAGGGTTTATTACAATAATTTTGCCAACTATTGTGCAGCCATCATATGCATTATGAAGAAGAAGTCCTTGAAGTGTAAAAATCTCAAACAGAAAAATGCCAGATACAACAATTCCTCAATCGGTAACATAATGACAAGTCATGCTGTATTAACTTATAAGGAATCTGAAATGAAGAAATTGAATTTAACAAACCGAACTTTATATACCCTCCACCATAGATTGCTTTCGATTTTCGTAGAAGTGCAGTAATATTACAGGAAAATGTATTTTTTTAAATATGGCCAAATCAAAACACATATAAATTAAAAAAAAAATATAAATAAATATAATATTTTTATTATTTCAAGGCAACGGTACCAATACGTTCACACTATATATATCGAAATAATACTTCAAGTCAATTCAAAACATAAATATTCTTATATTTGTATTTTCAAAAAACAGTAACTACCATAAATATTGGTAGTTAGTGGGTGATAGAGTAGTTGTATGCACTTACATACAACTACTCTATCTATTTTGCTGGACGCTCACTACCTTTATCATGATTTTGGCAGATGACGACCGTCTTCCGTTGGTCTGAAAAGAAATTATAACAAAGATATGAAAAAGAAAAATTGCATGGACAAAAAGGAGCCTTGAAATAAATTTGTTCTAAAGTATTTAATACTATCAATAACAAGTAAGGAAAGGCTAAAGTCTGGCGTGGCCGACTATATGATACACTCCACTTTCAATCCGAAAACAATTCAATTCGGTAAAAAATTGAAAACGGGAAGGATCTTTGTATGCTTCCTAATCATAAGCTAATATGGCCTGACCCAAGTTGTCAAATCGAGAAGAATATTTGTATCGGGACTATATCTAAACATGGAATGATGTGACCCACTTAGACAATAGGTTCATCCAATTCAAGTATAAAGTGTTATGTTCTATTTGAAGAAATTCTCTGAAAATACGTTCCGACCCAGAAGGAAAAGTAAAGCCGGGAGCGAAATTTCTATGGGAGCTATATATAAGTCTGACCCATTTTCACAATGGATGTTTCTAGTGGAAATATAAGTCGCTCCCGGTTAGACTTTTTCCGCTCTAAAATCCTCATATTGTACCCGATTTTCTTTAAATTTGGTACAACATCTTATAATCCAACTAGAACCACCTATGCAGAAAGTGGGCAAGATCGGCTCAGATTAAGATATAGCCCCCATACAAATGTCGCTCCCGATTTGACATTTTCCAATTTAGAAACCACATATTGTACCCGATTTTCTTTAAATTTGGCACAACATTTTATAATCGAACTAGAAACAACTATGTTGAAAGTGGGTAAGATCGGTTCAGATTTAGATATAGACTCCATACAAATGTCGCTCCCTATTTCAGTTTTTCCGCTTTAGAAACCACATATTGTACCCGATTTTCTTTAAATTTGGTACAACATCTTATAATCCAACTAGAACCACCTATGCAGAAAGTGGGTAAGATCGGTTCAGATTAATATATAGCCCCCATATCAATGTCGCTCCCGATTTGACATTTTCCGCTCTACCAACCACATATTGTACCTGATTTTCTTTAAATTTGGTACAACATCTTATAATCCAACTAGAACCACCTATGCAGAAAGTGGGTAAGATCGGTTCAGATTAATATATAGCCCCCACACTAATGTCGCTCCCTATTTCACTTTTTCCGCTTTAGAAACCACATATTGTACCCGATTTTCTTTAAAATTGACACAACATTTTATGATTGAACTAGAAACACCTATGCTGAAAGTGGGTTAGGTCGGTTCAGATTAATATATAGCCCCCATACAAATGTCGCTCCCTATTTCACTTTTTCCGCTTTAGAAACCACATATTGTACCCGACTTTCTTTAAAATTGACAAAACATTTTATAATCGAACTAGAAACACCTATGCTGAAAGTGGGCAAGATCGGTTCAGATTTAGATATAGCCCCCATACAAATGTCGCTCCCGAATGTTTAACCGATTTTGGCCAAACTTTACATTTTATATTTCACCAATAAACATACATGGTGAAAGGGGGTCACATCTTTCCAGGTTTCAATATACCCCCATACAAATGTCCTTTCCGATTTAACATTTTTTGTCAAACACATACATTTACAGGATGCAAAAATCCTTCGCGATTTCACTTTTTTACCGAATTGAATTGTAATGAAATAGAAAGTCCGTCCGTCTTTAGCCTTTCCTTACTTGTTTGGGATATGCCCATACTTTGGTATAACCCAAAAGGTGCCCCATTCTGATCTATTACAGCTCTAGAAACTACATCTTACATCAGATCTTCATCAATTTTTGCAGATCATGATATTTTTCAACTATGAATACCTACCGTGAATGAGAAATATATAGGCCCATGTTTTGGACCAGGCCCAAAATGTAGTTATAGGCCCCCTTTTGAAATGTCGGTCCGATTCATCCTATTACTACTGTATAATTTGTATTTGTCTGTCGGATAATTGGATCAATTACCATATTACTAACCATATTCGTTAAGTATGACTAAAGATGAATTTATAATAACTGTATAATTTTATGAACTACATAAAATTGGCCCCATGAAATAACTGGGTTTAGTAATCAAAGCGAGGTACATACGCAGGGAGTGGTGTAGGGTATTATATAGTCGGCCCCGTCCGACTTTAGCCTTTCCTTACTTGTTTTTATTTCATTTATTTTTTTGTTCGCACTCTACAGGTCGCAATAGCAGTCCGCTTATCATGAAATTTGGCAGAAGCTCTTTTGGACAAGGACGATCGGTATTGAATTTGGAGAAAATCGTTTCAGATTTAGATATAGCCTCCATACAAATATCCCTATAATTTACACTATTATTGATCTAGAATACACATTTTACATAAGATCATGACAAAATTTTCAGGATCATGTTATATTTTAACTAGTAAAAGCTAACGGAAAAGACCACATGTTTCGATATAGCCCCCATGTACCTCCGATTTACGACATTACTGCTCTAAAATGCACATGATCAAATTTTCCACACAATGTTGTATTTATACTAGAAACACTTATTTTGAAAGCCAGCTATATATGTCAATGTTTTGGTATAGCGCCCATACAAATGGCCCCCAGTTTACACTATTATCGCTCTAGAACCCACATATTAAATGTTGGTTAAATTGCAAGGGCCGATGTTAAATGTGAACCACACCTAAACGTCAAGTTCTTTTCTGCATTTCATTTGACATTTCTCATTTTCAGACTAACTCAATTTGAACTATGGAAAGACACACAATCGAGCAACGCGTTAAAGATATTCAGGCTTATTATGAAAATGGGCGTTTAAATCAAAATGCATATTGTGCACTTCGTTATTTTTTCATCTTCAGTCACCCACAGAGAGTGACTGTTGGGTGCGGTTTATGGGTTGGCGGCTTCATTGGGCCGTATTTTTTCCAAAATGAGGCCGGTCAGGCAGTTACTGTGAATGATCTTCGCTATCGTGAGATGATAACAAACTTTTTATGGCCCGAATTGGAAGATAGGATGGAGGAAGACAGGATGGTGCCACTTGCCACACAGCTACCGAAGCAATAGCTATTTTGCGCGACAAATTCAATGGTTATTTCACGTGCTGGCGATGCCAATTGGCCGCCAAGATCATGTGATTTGATACCGTTGGACTTCTTTCTTTGGGGTTATTTGAAAGAAAAAGTGTACTTCAGTAAGCCAGCGACAATTCAAGAGCTAAAGGATGAGATAATTCTGCACATTAACGGCATAGAACCTCAATTATGCCTCAGCCTCATCGGAAATTTAGGACAATCCGAGGTCGCGGCGGCCATGTGGCCGTTTATTCAAAATCTACATCGTCACTTAAAATTTAACCACCCGTGACATTGGATCTTAATAAAATTTTGCGGATCATATTATATTCCAATAAGGAATACCTACTTTGAAAGTGTTCTATAGGGTCCAATGTAGCGCCCATACAAATGGGCCTCTAATTTTATTATCAAATTTTGCATGTTATATTATAATTCAACTAAGAATACATGCTATTAAAATCAAATATATGGGTTCGTATTTTGGTATAACCCCCATACAAAATTGGCCCCCATTTTACTCAATTACATCTCTAGAACCCACAATGTTGATCAATTTTTCCAGATCATGGTATATTTACTTTACTAGGAATATCTGCCAGAAAATTGGATCAATTATCATATTAGTTACCATATACGATAAATTTGACTAAGGATGAATTTATAGTATCCTGTATAATTTATATGAACTACATAAAATTGTTTCCACGAAACACCTGGGTTTAGTAATCAAAGCGGAATATATACTCAGGGAGTGGTGTAAAGTATTATATAGTCGGCCCCACCCGACTTTAGGCATTCCTTACCTCTTTTATAATATATAACTGAGTCGATGAAACCTGATCAGGATATTTGAAGTGCTACAAAAATACTTTTGTTCATCAGATGTAAAAAATATAAAAAATCTTGAATTTATATCAAATTAAAACATCTAACATTTTTTATCATTTATCTGAAGTATGTAATATAATTAACAATAGAATTTGTATTTATGTTTAGATCTAAATGACATAATTTTAATAAAAGGTCAAATGTGAAAAGTTAAATTCTAAATTTCATATTCAAGAGGATAGTATCGATTTTAACGACAATCGGTTGTAAAGACTGAATTTCGCCGGACCCTTCAATGTTGTTACAAGCGATTTCGACTGTTGTTTTAAATCTTTGGTCAAAATTTCTGCTATCAAAAATGTGAACCAATTCGATAAAGTGTACAACCACGGTCTTTTTTTTATTATTTCACATTACCGCGAGTTCACTGTATACTTAATCTAAAACAGTAACAATAAGTAAGTCTTGCAGTGAAACTGTGGAATGCATGATGGAAGGTATATAATATTCGGCTCGACCGAGCTTCAATGTAATACTTACTCGTCTTTAATTGCTTTAGTTTTATTAACACCACTTTTCTTTCAGTGATGAACTTCACCTTTAACGTCACAGGTCATCTATTCATACCGAATACGAGAGAACGAGCACTTCCCTCTTAATTGTTTATGTGACCCCAGTGCAAATACGAAAAATTATTTAATACTTTACTTTGATGATGAGATTTGTCATCTTGGAATAAAAAATCTTAATGTTACAATATTCCACTTAGTTAGTTTTTATTGATGGAAGATTGTTTGTGTAATGTGTGTTTCTTTGGACTGTGCTGACTATGTCTCAACGTTATGTGTATGTATCTGTCTGATTTATATTTAAAATTTAAGAGAATGCCGCTGATTACGATTTTGTTAATTCAGTTATGTACGTTTAGTACTTCGAGTATACGAATTTTCTATTCAGTTCGGTTCGCTACCCTCAAAGATTATATGTTATTTTGTTGTTAAAAAGGAATAAATTATGTTGATTCTTTTTCAAATAGCATATGAAGATGTTGAACATTACTATTCGTGAATTTATTGGATAAAAACTCAAATTTGTATTTAAAAAGTTATAGAAAATAGTGGGACAGATCGGTTCAGATTTATATATTGATCCCATACAAATTTCACGCGCGATTTGACTTTTTCCGCCCTAGAAACATGTATTTTCACCGATTTTCTCCAAATTTACCAAAACGTGTTATGTTTCAACTAGAAAATTGTGAAAATGGGTCAGATTTATAAATTCCCATATAAATTTCGCTCACAGCTTGACTTTTTCCGCCCCAAAAACCACGATTTTCTTAAAATTTAGCATAACACGTTATACTTAAACTAGAAACATCTGTTGTGAAAGTGGGCCATTCACATAAAAAAATCCTTCCCGTTTTCACTTTTTTACCGAATTGAATTGAATTGGGATAGAAATGACTGTCCGCCCAACTTTAACCTTTCCTTAATTGTTTATTATTCAACTTTCAAAATTTCTATCCTACTGCAAATGTGAACGCTCTTCGTTATGTTTTCGTTCGCTTTCGTTCTAAAGGTGGCTTCTGTCACGGAGTGCATTCCACAGTATTACTGGCAGATTAGAGGCTGTCAACATTACATAAGACTGCACTACCCTATTAGGAAAATTGTGATTCTTCATAATTATAATATTAATAGTCATCTACTATATATAAGTATTAGGCAGAAATCTTCAAAAAAAATTTCCTAAATATTATTAGGTAGAAACAATTTCGCGCAAGCCCGATTTACCCTATTTGCAATTTCTTGATTCCATCTACAGCCTAAATGTCTGTTCCATTTTGAGAGAAAAAGTTCTAATATTCAAGATCCAATATGTATCGGAGTGAAATATACACACCTAATTTCATGATTTTAACTACAGCCGTTTTATTGGTACCAGTTTCACTCCCTTTTCCATTTTGACCCTAAAAGTAGGAATATAAAAAAGTCGTACCTCTTATTTTCGGCGTCTAGGTAGACAGACGAGTACAAATATTGAAATACTTTGATTCTAGCTACAACCATTTGATTGTAGACAAATTTAATTCCAATTTGATCTTGATGCTACAAATATCGGAAGATCTCTTTAGTATTCGCGTCACCGATGTCAAAGAAGTACACATACCGAATTTCATTATTATAGTTGTAGCCGTTTGGTTGGTGCCATTTGTATCATTTTTATCCCTCTTTTCCAATTGCATCCCTTAAAAGTACGAATTTTGAAAAATCCCTCTATTTTACGTATCTACGCAATTAGATGGATGCACATTCCAAATTTCGTGTTTCTAGCTTTTGTTGTATCATGGGTACCATTTTTACCCTTTTTAACCCATTTCACCCGCTAAAACTTTTATTTAATTTTTGATGCTTTTACGCTACAAGAGGAATGTACGCAACAAATTTCAAGTGCATATAAAACAGAAATTTAAAGTACTTTCAGTCCTTGTTAGGGAAAAAATTTTTCTCTCTGGGCCGATTTCGCCCACTTTCAATCCCAACCGATCTGTAACCATAAAACACATTTAGAGAAAATGTGAACCTCCTAGCTTATTTCCTTCGGCCGCTATCATGCTTTCAACAGACAGACGGACATGGCTAGATCGTCTTAGAATTTTACCACGACCCAGAATATATATACTTAATGGAGTCTCCGATGAATATTTGAAGGTGTTACACACCGAATAACAAAGTTAAAATACCCTCATCCTTATGTAAAGGGTTTAAAAATGCGGCGTGGTGTTGCCATGCGCCTTCAAGCACCTCCCACATAATTGTCTAGGTAAAATTAAATCCTTTATAACTTCTATACTGGTGCATGAAATCCACCTTGAGTTGATATTCGATCATATGTTTACAACTATTTTTAGTACCTTCCACACAAATTATCCTGCTTTAAGTAAAATTTATTTCCTTATAACTTCCGCATATATATTCTCTGAGAGTGACAAGCATCCGTTTAGCCGACTGATGCTTACTTATTTGTTTGCATTTGTATTAAGACCCATTTTATGCGATTGTTGCAAAAATCAAAAATTCGCGGTTGCAATTGTATTTATTTTCTAAAACAATTCCTTCACAATTAATCGATATTAGTATTCTTCATATGATAAAAAGTTGCGCGGGCTTTTGTAAATTTTTTACTTTACAGACATCACTTGTGCCAGTTAGAATGTTAGTGGTATAAGTCACACGTTATCCGTTCTGAAATATGTAGTGGTTAATGTTTGTGTCAATTGGCAAATATTTTTCCACCGAAGCACAAATTTTTATACCCTACACCACTTCGTGGTCTAGGGTATTATAAGTTAGTTTCGAGCCAAATGTTTGTAACACCAAGAAATAATCGAGCTAGACCCACCTTTAAGTATACGGATCGGCTTAGAATCACCAGCTGAGTCGATTTAACGATGTCTGTCTGTCCGTCCGTCTGTCCGTCTGCTGTCCATCTAAGCTTGTTCGCACTCTACAAGTCGCAATTGTTGTCCGATTGTCATGAAACTTGGCAGAAGTTATTTTTTCTGGCCAAGGACCATCGGTATTGAATTTGGAGGAAATCGGTTCAGATATAGATATAGCCTCCATACAAATGTCGCTCCCGATTTGACATTTTCCGCTCTAGAAACGACATATTGTACCCGATTTTCTTTAAATTTTGCAGAACATCTTATAATCCAACCAGAAACACGTATGCAAAAATTGGGTAAGATCGGTTCAGATTTAGATATAGCCCCCATACAAATGTCGCTCACGAATTGACATTTTCCGCTCTAGAAACGACATATTGTACCCGATTTTCTTTAAATTTTGCAGAACGTCTTATAATCGAACTAGAAACACGTATGCAAAAATTGGGTAAGATCGGTTCAGATTTAGATGTAGCCCCCATACAAATGTCGCTCCCGATTTGACATTTTCCGCTCTAGAAACGACATATTGTACCCGATTTTCTTTAAATTTGGCACAACATTTTATAATCGAACTAGAAACACCTATGCTGAAACTGGGTAAGATCGGTTCAGATTTAGATATAGCCCCCATACAAATGTCACTCCCTCCGCTCTAGAAACCATATCTTGCACCCGATTTTCTTTAAATTTGGCACAACATCTTATAATCTAACTAGAAACACCTATGCTGAAATTGGGTAAGATCTGTTCAGATTTAGATATAGCCCACATACAAATGTCCCTCCCTCGTTCCAGGTTTCAATATACCCCCATACAAATGTCCTTTCCGATTTAACATTTTTGTCAAACACATACATTTACAGGATGCAAAAATCCTTCCCGATTTCACTTTTTTACCGAATTGAATTGTAATGAGATAGAAAGTCCGTCCGCCTTTAGCCTTTCCTTACTTGTTTGGGAGATGCCCATATGTCCATACTTTGGTATAACCCAAATGGGGCCCCATTCTGATCTATTACAGCTCTAGAAACTATACATCTTACATCGGATCTTCATCAAATTTTTCAGATCATGGTATTTTTTAACGAGGAATTCCTACCGTGAATGAGAAATATATAGGCCCATGTTTTGGACCAGGCCCAAAATGTAGTTATAGGCCCCCTTTTGAAATTTCGGTCCGATTCATCCTATTACTACTGTATAATTTGTATTTGTCTGTCGGACAATTGGATCAATTACCATATTATTAACCATATTCGTTAAATATGATTAAAGATGAATTTATAGTAACTGTATAATTTATATGAACTACATAAAATTGCTCCCATGAAATAAATGGGTTTAGTAATCAAAGCGAGGTACATACGTAGGGTGTGGTGTAGGGTATTATATAGTCGGCCCCGCCCGACTTTAGCCTTTCCTTACTTGTTTTAAGTATCGTACTACTTTATCGAACTTTTATAAAAAATCGGCAACGTTAGTACCTAAGGGAACCTCTACTTTAAAAAAATAAACAAACAAAATTTTTTAATTTTATTCGCAAAAGTAATAATTCCTTACCAAAAATAAAAGAAAACACAAAATATTTTATTTAAAAACAAGTAAGGAAAGGCTAAAGTCGGGCGGGGCCAACTATATAATACCCTACACCACTCCCTGCGTATATACCCCGCTTTTATTATTAAACCCAGGTGTTTCATGGGAGCAATTTTATGCAGTTCATATAAATTATACAGTATAGATTCATCTTTAGTCATATTTAACGAATATGGTAAATAATTGATCCAATTTTCCGGCAGACAAATACAAATTATACAGTAGTAATAGGATAAATCGGACCGACATTTGAAAGGAGGCCTATAACAACACCGGCTCAAAACATGGGCCTATATATTTCTCATTCACTGTAGGTATTCATAGTTGAAATATATCATGATCCGATGTAAGACGTAGTTTGTAGAGCTGTATTTGAGTAGAATGGGTTATTGGGTTATTCCAAAGAGTGGACACATATATTTGACTTTGTATTCTGAAATATAATATAATCTGCAAAATTTGAAAAAAAAAATCCGATGTAAAATTTGCGTTCTTGAGGGGTAAAAATTAAAATGGGGCCATTTGTAAGTGCTCTACATTAAAAAGAAGTTCCATATAGATCACTTTCAAAGTAGGTATTCTTAGTTGAAATATGACATGATATGCAAAATTATATCGAGATCTAATGTACGATGTGGCTTCTAGAGATGTAATAGAGTGGAATGGGGCCCAATTTGTATGGGGGTTACACCAAAATATGGACCCATATATTTGACTTTCATAATATGTCTTCTTAGTTGAAATATATGAGGGCTATATCTAAATCTGAACCGATCTTACCCACTTTCAGCATAGGTGTTTCTAGTTCAATTATAAAATGTTGTGCCAATTTTAAAGAAAATCGGGTACAATATGTGGTTTCTAAAGCGGAGAAAGTGAAATCGGGAGCGACATTTGTATGGGGGCTATATCTAAATCTGAATATATTTTTGCATACGTGTTTCTAGTTGGATTATAAGATGTTCTGCAAAATTTAAAGATAATCGGGTACAATATGTCGTTTCTAGATCGGAAAATGTCAAATAGGGAGCGACATTTGTATGGGGGCTATATCTAAATCTGAACCGATCTTATCCAATTTTTGCATACGTGTGTCTAGTTGGATTATAAGATGTTCTGCCAAATTTAAAGAAAATCGGGTACAATATGTCGTTTCTAGAGCGGAAAATGGCAAATCGGGAGCAACATTTGTATGAGGGCTATATCTAAATCTGAACCGATCTTACCCACTTTCAGCATAGGTTTCTCTAGTTGGATTATAAGATGTTCTGCCAAATTTAAAGAAAATCGGATAAAATGTGTCGTTTCTAGAGCGGAAAATGTCAAATCGGGTGCGACATTTGTATGGGGACTATATCTAAAGCTGAACCGATTTCCTCCAAATTAAATAGCGTTCGTCCTTGCACGAAAAACTTCGTTGTGCAAAGTTTCATTTAGTTCTGGCGATAATTGCGACCTGTATCGTGATTACAAAAATTGATGGAGAACGGACATTGTTAAATCGATTCAAGAAGTGATTCTAAGTCGATCGGTATAATGAACAATGGGTATATCTCCCTTCCTTTTGGGTGTTACAAAAAAATGCACAAAGACATAATACTCTCGTGGAGTATATAAAAAACTAAAACAAATGAGCATTGGCATACTTACATATGCAACTCAATGAGATGCTTGGAAGGTGGCATGTGTGATTTATTACTTGGTGCGATTTTTTAAAAACAAATATTCGGTTGTGCTTCTCGTTTCGTTTGTGAGAATCATTAGCTTAAAGATACCGGTAATATTGTTGAAAAGTCGCTGCGAAGCCACCTGAACGAAACCTTTGACAGGGTGGAAATCATGATAGTGGTAGTCTGCATCCAAGTAATAAATATCACCATGCCATTTGTAAATAAATTTGCATTCTATTAAATATAGATGCAAAATGGTCTTGCGCCAGGACAATATCCCTGTTCAAATGAAATATTGATTACAGACAAAAAAATACAAACGAAAAAAAACCAAAATATTAAAAAAACAAGTAAGGAAAGGCTAAAGTCAAATCGGGAGCAACGTCGTCCTCGATGTGCAAAAGTCGTTTGTGTCAAGTTTCTTGATTACAAGAATAGATGAACAGACAGACAGACGGACATGGCTAAATCGATTCAAAAAGTGATTCTATGTCGATCGGTATAATAAACGATGGGTCAATCTCACTTCCTTTTGGGTGTTACCAAGATTTATATATCAGATTGATACTTCATAATGTCAATAATTAATTCAATACTAATTTGCTATTTAATCAAATTATTGTTTATTATTATAATTATTTGCATTATATATTAGTTCATATTTTGATAAGTTTCCCAGCAACCAGAAGCTCCACTGTTCTACCCCTGTAGCCGCAGATTCTTTTGTATAGAAATGGAAAATAATTATCTTAAAATAGACTTTTAAGTCTTTGAAAATAATGGACACACCTTCTATGACAACCCCATTTTGCAATTCAATTTTCACAACTTCCGAATCATCATCATCGGATGATATCTTTTTGCTGGGTGTGTAAGATTTTATTAGAAACTTGCAGATGTACATAAAATCCTGAAAAAGAGTATGATGACGAAGGCTGAAGGGTAACGGACTTCTTTAGAAATATGTATTAACACATGGCTGGCTAGACGAATCAATAATAGTATCGGGCTCAAATATCGCAAACACAACAATCCATCACAATTCACTTTGACTGTGTGTAAACAAATTCGTGGTGACTGACAACTTCGTTCGCTCGAAATATGAAAAGTGTAAAACAACAAAAAGGGCTTTAAGTTCAACACAGTCGAAATTTGATACACCAAATTTCATAATTTCACCTTCAGCCGTTTATTTGGTACCATTTGTATCCCCTTTCGGACCATTTTCATCCAAAAAGTACAAATATGGAAAAATCCCTTATTATAACCTCACTGTACAGAGTAGGAGACAGAAAAAAAGTGTAACGCAGGAAGGAGTAGCTTAAGACCCTAAGCATGTTTCGTGACGTTTTCCATTAAAAAAAAACAAGTAGAAACGGAGTTAAGTTCGGCCGGCCTAAATATATATACCCTCCACCACGGATTGCATTCCACAGAGGATGTAGATTTTCGTAGAAGTGCAGTAACATTACAGGAAAATGTCATTTGTTTTAATATAGCCACAGCACAAATAAAAATATTGAAGAAATAGTTTTATAAATTAATATATATTTTTTATTATTTCAAACCACACTTATAAGGCAAGTCTACCAATACCATATATCGAAACAATACTTCATGTCAATTCAAAAAGTAAATACTTATGAGACAGCAATCTTCAAAAAAGCTTATACACTACAGTTGGTTGTATTTCCATCCTATTTTAATTCCAAAAGTACACATTTTGAAAGTCACGTAAACAGTACAAGATAACATAAGTTCATGATTCAACAAATTTTTGATATAAAAGTAAAAAAATACAAACTTGGAAAAATCTTTTTATTTTGCGTGTCTGTGCAGTCAGAAGAATGTATACACCGAATTCCATGATTCTAGCTGCGGCCATTTAGTTGATACCATTTTTATCCCCCTTTTCCCATTTTACCCCCTTAAATATACGACTTTCTAAAATCTCTTTATTTTACGTGTCTACGCAATTAGAGGGATGTACACTAGGGCGTACCTCAAAAAAAAGTTCGCCGTACACCTTCGAATATGAAGTATTATTGAAAGGTAGTTTCAAAAAAAATTTTTTTACTTTTTTATGCCGAACGTAGGGGTCGCGCTTTTACATTTTTCTATATAACTTCTGCATTTATAAACGGATTTTAAAGTGTGATGTTTTTGTCTCGACGAAGCCGATTTTTTTGTCTTTGAAGTCATTGAGCTCAAGCACCCCCTTCTGGTACTTACCCATCATATCTCAGTTGCTACTACCCTAATGTACCACTCTAATATCAGAAAATTAAAGCTCGCATAAAATCATGAAACTCTTCCTAAGGAAGTATGTCGATTTTCAAAAAAAAAAAATTGGCCTCGTCGAGACAAAAACATCGCTGTATCACACTTTAAAATCCGTTAGTAAATGTAGAAGTTATATAGAAAAATGTAAAAGCGCGACCCCTACGTTCGGCATAAAAAATAAAAAAAAAATTTTTGAAACTACCTTTCAATAATACTTTATATTCGAAGGTGTACGGCGAACTTTTTTTTTTTACTTGTAACCTGGTACGCTCTAATGTACACACCGAATTTCATCATTCGGTGTTTAGTTGGTACCATTTTTACCCCTCTGTTCCCATTTTATCCCTTGAAAGGACGAATTTCGAAAAAAAAACTTCTTAATTTTCGTGTCTACGCAGTCAGAGTAATGTATACTCCGATTTTCATGACTCTAGTTGCGTTCATTTGGTTGGTACAGTTTTTATCTCCTTTTTCCATTTTAACTCCAAAAAGTACGAATTTCCAAAAATCCCTTTTTTACGTGTCTTCACAATCATCAATCACACCGAGTTTCATTATTTTAGGTGGAGCCCTTTTGATGGTACCATTTTTTCCCCTTTGTTCCCATTTACCCCTTAAAAGTTCGAATTTGGTGTAGGCTCAAGTAAGTACAAGCAGACAAATTAAAAACCAGTAAGGAAAGGCTAAAGTCGGGCGGGGCCGACTATATGATACACTCCACTTTCTATCATAATACAATTCAATTCGGAAAAAATACGTGGTTTCTGGGGCGGAAAAATCAAGCCGGGAGCGAAATTTGTATAGGAGATATATATAAATCTGAACCGATCTGACTCATTGTCATCCTGGGTGTTTCTCATGGAATTATAAGATATTTTGCCAAATTTGAAGAAAATCTGTTAATATATGTGGTTTCTGGAGCGTATGTGGGCTATATCTAAATCTGAACCGATCTGGCTCATTTGGTGTGTTTCATGGGTTTTTCTAGATTAAATATAAGATGTTTTGCCAATTTTGAAGAAGATCTGTTAAAATATGTAGTTTCTACAGCAGAAAAAGTCAAATCGGGAGTGAAATGCGTATGTGGGCTATATCTAAATCTGAACCGATCTGACTTATTTTCACCATAGGTAATTCTAGTTGAAATGTAAGATGTGTTGCCAAGTTTGAAGAAAATCTGTTGTAATATGTGGTACGAACCGATTTTCTTCAAATTAAATAGCGTTCGTGCTTATCCCGAAAAACATTATTGTGCAAAGTTTCATTTGGTTCTGGCTACAATTGCGACCTGTACTTTGATTACAAGAATAGATGGACAGACGGACGGAAGGACGGCCATTGTTAAATCGATTCTAAAAGTGAGTCTAAGTCGATCGGTACACTTAACAATGGGTCTATCTCGCTTCCATTTGGGTGTTACAAACAAATGCTCAAAGACATAATACTCTCGTGGAGTGTATAATCATGTCTAAATACTCTAAAATATTAGGGATTATTATGAATGTTTTCAGTCCTTATGATGGAAAAATGTTTCCCTTGGGACCGATTACGCCCAGCTGCAATTCCAACCGATCTACGACTATAAGACGCATTTATGGAAAATTTTGACGTCCTAGCTCCTTTCGGACATGGCTAGATCGTCTTAGAATTTTATGACGATCAAGAATATATATACTTTATAGGGTCTCAGGTCGATATTTCAAGATGTTACAGACGGAATGACAAAGTAAGTATATCCCCATCCTGGCCATCCTGGAGGTGGAGGGTTTAAAAAACGTTTATTTTACGCGTTTTCGCGTTTGGGCGATGTTCAAACCATCAACAGTCTCATTTTTATCCCTTTTCGGTTCACATTCTTCTAAAAGTGCAAATTTTAAAAAAATGCCCACTATTTTTGTTCTTTTGTCTACGCATCTTCAGTGATGGTATCAGTGGTTATTGAGGGAATTTAGGGTATTGTCCTTTTTAACAAATTTTTGCCGACCATTTGCACTCTCGTAATGACAAACTTAGTATACCCCCATCCTATTGAGGGTTTAAAAATATTTTGCAGTTCTCTATGTAATATAGCAGAGCTCCCATAAAAAGTGCCAAGGCAGAAGGACATTGACGAGAAAAGAACACTTTTGAAGTGACATGTGCCCAAGGGTTCAAAGGAGTGTGTGTTTTTGGACGACCGACCGAAATAATATTAACCTTATCGTTCGTTTAAAGCAAGTTCAAAATTTCCATTAATAGCAAATCGAAAGTGTTGGGTGGCTGGCTGACTGAAGGAGGGACAGGAGCACAAAATCATCAATCAATACGTCTGGTTTGTTAGCAAATGCCATAACAACCATTGTTGCAGCATGCTGTTTGCCACCCAAACTTGGCAGACAGAAAGCAAAGAGTTCCTTCCTTTGGCTTGACGAACACCCCCTCCTTCTCTACCACCAGGAGTGCTCCTGCCAAACCGCGTGGCAAACTTTTCCCAAAACAAAGAGTCATTGAAACATCGCACATAGCACATGCACGTTTTTAATTATAGGATATTTTATTATTTCCAAACCTATTAGGAGCTTAAGTCATAACAATTTTTCGTCCTGACGACCATTAATTTTCAAACAATTATTTGCTTTTGTTCATAAACGCTCGACACATAAAAAAGTTGAAGAATTGTGAAAGAACTAAACCCATGAAGGTTCTGTCGGAATGTGCATGGGCGGGTGTGTTTATTTATGTAAGGACGTGTGTGTGTGTTTTGTGGGTAAATGCAAAAGTTTGAATAAACTTTTGTGAACCATTAGCACACAGTTGTGATTAAAAAACATTATGACGAACATTTCCTAGCATATGAGTACTTTAGGGTTTAAGCTAGAGATCTCAAAAATCGACCTAATTCTCGAATCCGGTTTCGGTTTTTTTTTTTTCATTCAGAAGAAGATTATTTTTGGTTTTTAAATTTGTATGGAGACAATATGAACAAGTAAGGAAAGCCTAAAGTCGGGCGGGGCCGACTATATGATACATTCCACTTTCTATCCGAATACAATTCATTTCGCTAAAAAAGTAAAAACGGGAATCATTTTTGTATGTAGGCTAATATGACCTGACCTCATTTGTCAAATCGAGAAGAATATTTGTACTGAGGCTATATCCAAACATGGAATAAAGTAACCCAATTTCACAATAGGTATATAGGTATAGATATTTTATTATTTCCAAACCTATTAGGAACTTAAGTCATAACAATTTTTCGTCCTGACGACCATTAATTTTCAAACAATTATTTGCTTTTGGAAAAAGTCAAATCAGGTGCGAAATTTGTATATATATAAATCTGAACCGCTCTGACCTATTTTCTCCACAGGTCTTCCTAGTTTAAATATAAAATGCTTTGCAAAATTGAAGATAATCTGATAAAATATGTTGTTTCTAGAGCGGAAAAAGTTGAATTGGGAGCGAAATTTGTATGGGAGCTGTAATTAAATAAAACATATAAATATAAATCTGAACTGATCTAACACATTTTCAGCACAGGATGTTTTGAGAATTTTGAAGAAAATCTGTTGTAGTATGGGGTTTCTAGAGTGAAAAGAGTCAAATCGGGAAATGAAATTTGTATGGGGGCAATATCTAAATCTGAACCGATTTCCTTCAAATTAAATGGCGTTCGTCCTTATCCCGAAAAACTTCGTTGTGTAATGTTTCATTTGGTTCTGTTTACAATTGCGACCTGTATCATGATTACAAGAAAAGATGGCCAGCCAGAAAGACGGACGGACATTTTTAAATCGATTCAAAAAGTGATTCTAAGTCGATCGGTATAATTAACAATGGGTCTATTGCCCTTCCTTTTGGGTGTTACAAACAAATGCACAAAGACATAATACTCTCGTGGAGTGTATAAAAACATTGACGGAAATGTTTAACTTCCACATAAATTTTTCCTAAGTCTAATAAAGGGTGGGCTATTTAAAACTTTAAATTAGAATCGGCTATAAAAAATGTACTGATTATGTTTTCAAGTTTATGAATTTTTTGGCAAGGTTGAACTTTGGCATTTAATAATGGAACAACATATCATGCATATGACTTCCACGACTGGTTCGGCAGTGCCTTATCCGATTACCCCAATTTTGCAGTAGATGGCCCAATGATGCCGCCAGCCCAAAATACACACCAAACAGTGACTAGTTGAAGATGCATTGGTTTCTCAATAGTCACGTGTGGGTTCTGTGAACCGCACATGCGGCAATTTTGCTTATTGACATAGCCACCGAGATGAAAATGAGCTTCATGAAGGCTGAACTGTAGGCCGAACTCTCCCCGATCTCTTGTAAACGTAAATTTCTTACAGTTTTTGTTAAAGACTCACTACTGTGGAAGTAATTTTTTATTTTATATACAGAGTATATATCATTTGGGACAGAAAAAATGTGTAACGCATTGAGGGAGTGCCTTAAGACCCTAAGTATGTTTGGACCAAATCCGTTTCACGACTTTTTAAGGCGTTTGAGCCATATCCGTCCGTCCGTCTGGGTGGCTGGTGTACACGATAACTCTCGAAAGGAGTTAAGGAATCCATTCAAACTTTACACATCGTAATATTTTTCCCAAACTTAGTTTAAGTTCGAAGATGGGCGAAATTGACACGCCCCTTTAGGTACCTACCACACAAAATAGCCCATAGTACTATATTAAATTAAAACCCATATGATTTCAATGCGGATAATCAGCTATATTTTTGTATTGGATGCATTTTTATACCCTACACCACTTCGTGTAGGGTATACGATGGCGGACGTTTGTTTTCCGCCAATAAATAATCGAGCTAGACCCACCTTTAAGTATACGGATCGGCTTAGAATCACCAGCCGAATCGATTTAACGATGTCCGTCCGTCCGTCTGTCCGTCCGTCCATCCGTCTGCTGTCGCAATTGTGGTCCGATTGTCATGAAATTTGGCAGAACTTAGTTTTTTGGGCCAACGACGAGTGTATTGAATTTGGAGGAAATCGGTTCAGAGTTAGATATATCCCCCATACAAATGTCGCTCCCGATTTGACTTTTTCCGCTCTAGATACCACATATTGTACCCGATATTCTTTAAATTTGCCAAAACATCTTATAATCCAACTAGAAACACCTATGCAGAAGGTGTGTAAGATCGGTTCAGATTTTGATATAGCCCGCATACAAATGTCGGTCCCGATTTGGCATTTTTCTCTCTAGAAACCACATATTGTACCCGATTTTCTTTAAATATGGCCCAACATCTTATAATCCAACTAAGAACACCTATGGTGAAAGTGGGTAAGATCGGTTCAGATTTAGATATAGCCCCAAATACAAATGTCGCTCCCGATTTGACTTTTTCCGCTTTAGAAACCACATATTGTACCCGATTTTCTTCAAATTTGGCACAACGCCAACTAAAAACACCTATGGTGAAAGCGAGTAAGATTGGTTCACATTTAGATATAGCCCTTAAACAAATGTCGCTCCCGAATCTTAAGCAGATTTTGGCCTAACTTTACATATTATATTTCACCAATAAACATATATGATGAAAGCGGGTCACATCGTTCCATGTTTCAATATAACCCCATTCAGATGTCCTTTCCGATTCAAAATTTTTTTGTCAAACATTTACATTTGGAGGATTCAAAAATCCTTCCCGATTTCACTCCATTCTGCTCTATTACAGCTCTAGAAACTACATCTTACATCGGATCTTCATCAAATTTTGCAGATCATTATATGTTTCAACTAGGAATACCTACCGTAATGATAAATATATAGGTGCATGTTTTGGCACAGGCCTCAAGTGTTGTTATAGGCCCCCTGTCCGTCCGATTCATCCTATTACCGCTGTATAATCTGTATTTATAATTGGATCTTGATCAATGTTTCCATATCATATTATATTTACTTTACTCGGAATATCTGCTAGAAAATTGGATCAATTAATTTATTATTTACCATACTCATTAAATTTGACGAAAGAGTAGTAGTAACTGTATAATATATATGAAGTACATAAAATTGCTCCCATGAAATACCTGGGTTTAGTAATCAAAGAGAGATATATACGCAGGGAGTGGTGTAGTGTCTTATATAGTCGGCCCCGCCCGACTTTAGCCTTTCCTTACCTGTTTATAATCACTTTAAGTGTACTAAATACCTCCCGCACAAACCACGCAAAAACTGCCTAAAATTAAAGCTGCTATAACTTCCATACTGATGATCGGAAAAAAGTAAATACACGTTTTATCGGCCGAAATAGTACAAAAAGGGATAAAAAATGGTACCAATGATACGACAACAGCTAGAAACTTGAAATTCAATGTGTGCATCACTCTAATTGAATAGACTCGTAAATTAGAAGGATTTTTCGAAGTTGTACTTTTTCAATTGTATCCCTTATACAATTGAAAAAGAGGGATAACAAGTAAGAAGGCGTTATGTTCGGCCGGGCCGAATCTTATATACCCTCCACCACGGAGTGCATTCCACAGTATTACCAGCAGATGTCGACATAGAAGTACAGAACCATATACGAAAATTGTGATATGTTTATGCACATTACTATATTTGATTACTACTATAATGTATACTTATGCGCACTGTTTAAAATCTTCTACTATAAATAAATACAATGCTGTAATTGTGAAAGTGAACATGCCGAAAATACTAGGCGATTGTCAGTCGCCATTAGGGAGAAGCATTTTCAGATACAGACAAAGTTGCTGCATTATTTTGATAAGAAAAGTACAAATTTTAAAGATATCCCCATTCGCCCCATTCTCCGCCCAAATGTACAAATTTGAAAAAAAAACATTTTGTTTCGAGTCTTCATAGTCAGACCATCGAATACACACCGAATATAAACACCGAATTTTATGATATCAACTTCAGCGGTTTGGAAGTTCCCATTTTTATCCCTCTTTTTCAATTATATCCCTTAAAAGTACGAATTTCAAAAAATCCCTCTATTTTAAGTGTTTATACAATTAGAGGGATGTACACACCATTTCGCCCCCAAAACATTTATTTTCTTTGTGGTGCTTCCAAGCTACAAGAGGAATGTCCGAAACAAATTTCAAATGTATGAAAATCAGAAATTTAATTAATAAGCCAAGGCTACCATTATTTTTATACTATGTATATATAATGGAAATAATACTTAAATTCATAAAGTAAATATAAGGCAACAATCATAAATACCCTAAATATTGGGGGATAGAGAGTGTATTTTCAGCTGCAGACCTTTGGTTGGTTGTATTTCCATATATTTTAAATTCAAAGGTATACATTTTGAAAATACCTTATCTCTCACGTAAGACAACTTCATGATTCTACCATTTTTTGTCGTAAAAGCAACAAAATAAAGTACGAATTTGGAAAAAAAATATTTTACGTGGCTATGCGCTCAGAGGAATGTATATACCCAATTCCATGATACTATCTGCGGCAATTTTGTTGGTACCATTTTTATCCCCTTTTTCGCATTTTACTCCTTAAAAGTACGACTTTCGAAAATTTCATCATTCTAGCTGTAGCCTTTTAGTTGGTACCATTTTTATCCCTCTGCTCCCATTGAATCCGTTGAGAGTACGAATTTGGAAAAACGTTTTTTTCGTGTCACTCAGTCAGAGGAATGTATACCGCGAATTTCATGGTTCTAGCTGCATCCATTTGTTTGGTACAATTTTTATCCCCTTTTTTCCATTTTACACCCTAAAAGTACGAATTTCGAAAATTTCCTTTATTTTATGTGTGTACGCAATCAGAGGAATATATACACCGAATTGCATTATTCTAGGTGCAGCCGTTTGGTTGGTACTATTTTTATCCCTCTATCACCATTTAACCCCTTAAAAGTACAAATTTAGAAAAAATACTTGTATATTATGTATCTACTCTATTAGATGTATGTACACGCCAAATTTCGTGTTTCTATCTGTTGTCGTTTGATAGGTACTATTTTTATCCCTTTTCGCCAAATCACTCTATTGTGCCCTTTTATGCTATAAAGGGAATGCGAATTCCAAATATCAAGTAAATACAAGCTAGTATGTTCAAAAAACATGCTGAAATACTCTAAATATTAGGGGTATTTTCAGTCCTTGTGAGGGAAAATTTTTTCCCTCTGGGCCGATTTTGCCCACTTTCAATCCCAACCGATCTGCAACCATAAGACACATTTACGAACAATTTGAACCTCCTAGCTCATTTCGTTCGGCCGCTATCGTGCTTTCAACAGACAGACAGACGGACATGGCTATATCGTCTTAGAATTTTACCACGACCCAGAATATATATACTTTATGGGGTCTCCGATGAATATTTTAAGGTGTTACAAACGGAATGACAAAGTGAATATACCCCCATCCTGGAGGTGGAGGGTATAAAAATGTTACAATCTCGCTTACAGACAGAAAATTGGAATAAAAGTGGTATCAATGGCTGCAGCTAAAATAGTGAAATTCGGTGTGTATATTGTTCTTACTGCATAGTATCGAAATGGAGATAGATTTAACACGCGAAACATTTTGGATCTTCAATATTAGTAGGAGAAAATCGGCCCTGAGGAATGTGCAGTGAATGTGCTTATCCATCCCAATTGGCAACCTCAATTGATACTCGCCAGCTAATTGTTACATTCGCATGAGGGAAATCCCACTCCTATTCGCCTATCTGGAGGCTATAGGCACCACACTCGGATGCGGCAACCCAATCAGCGGCACACCTTAAACATTATGAAACCACGTGGCCCTATGCTCCTCATATGAGTTAAAAAGGAATACACATATAAAGGGTGGTTAAATTGTAAGGGCCGATGTTGAATGTGAACCACATCTAAACGTCAAGTTTTTTTTCTACATTTCATTTGACATTTCTCAATTTCAGACTAACTCAATTTGAACCATGGAAAGATACACAATCGAGCAACGCGTTAAAGTTATTCAGGCTTATTATGAAAATGGGCGTTCAAATCAAAATGCATATCGTGCACTTCGTGATTTTTTCGGTCAATTTAATCACACATTTTTACCTCAGTGGATTCGTCAATAAGCAGAATTGCCGCATTTGGGCGAATGATAATCCAAGAGTGATTGTCGAAAAACTAATGCACCCACAAACTGGTCTGATTATGGGCTGGCGGCATCATCGGACTGTATTTTTTCCAAAATGAGGCCGATTAGGCAGTTACTGTGAATGGTCTTCGCTATCGCTAGATGATAACGAACTTTTTATGGCCCGAATTAGAAGATGTGAATGTGGACGTTATGTGGTTCCAACAGGACGGTGCCACTTGCCACACAGCTAACGAAACAATGACTCTTAGCGCAACAAATTCAATGACCGTGTTATCTCACGTGTTGGCGATGTCCATTGGCCGCCAATATCATTTGATTTAACACCGTTGGACTTTTTTCTTTGGGGTTATTTGAAAGAAAAGGTGTCATCGATAAGCCAGCAACAATTCAAGAGGTAAAGGATGAGATAATTCGGCATATAACCTCAATTATGCCTCAGCGTCATCGCAAATTTGGACCATCGGATGGAGGTGAGGCGCCAAGGTCGCGGCGGCTATTTGGCCGATATTTTGTTCCATACATAATTGAACCATACCAATATTATCAATATGTCGGATTTCCTTCTCGAGAACCGTAGTTTTGTCCCATCTTCATGGTAATGAGGTACTTCCTTCTTTTACAAGTCAATTTTCTTTATCTGATACACGATCGGGAGAAAACATTTGATCGGCTCCACAAATACCCGTATCTTGCCCTTCAATGGAGGCGATCGCGTTTATAAAAATATTTTGTTTAAAACCAAAAAGTATAATATAGTCGAATTTGGCGCGGATCTAGAGGGGGGAAGTGAAGCAAATTGAAATGAGACAACTTTTATTCACATAGACAATCCGTTTCAAATGACAACCGCACCCATTGCCCATCATGAGCTTGGTGTCTCATATTGGCTGGTGGCCTGTTGATTGGTCTTTACGATTCGGTTATAAATATCATCATTACACAGTAAGTCACATGGACCTCCGCCTGTTGAGTCGCTATCCGGCATGACACTTCACCAAACCCTTCCCGGATACGTTTGTCGATCTGTGAAATAAAAGGTGGTGATTTTTTAGTATATTTTAAAAAAATTCTACATAAAATGAGAACTAAATAAACGAAAAAAAAAGAATTTGCAGAGGTATTGCTCTTGTGAAATCTATTAAAATACTTTAAGTTGCTTGAATTGAAATAATCATTTTCAAATGAAGGGTCACCGCAAAAGGTCTCTGCCTGTTGGCCTCTTCTTTTTGTGTTGTGAAAATGAGAGAATGGAACAATTTAATGAAACTTCAGCAAAGAAATATTAAAAAGAACAGAAATACTGGTGTCCTCATTACAATATTTAATTTTCCCTTTCCCAATGTACAGAACAGAAGTAGGTCAAATCGACATAATTGGAATATTTTAAATGCAGCAGCATCCTTTTGCCACTTAAGAAAGGACATAACTCTTTTTCATAATTATCCATAACATCCAGCAGGCGGCCTCCTCACATTACGCCCCTCTTCTTCTTCACTCTTCGTGCATTTATGGCCAAGATGCCTTTACATAGACCATTAATGTTGTAAACTAATTGAATTAACTCCTGGCCAACCAAGAGGAGGGGCAGATTATGATGGGTGGACGGCTAAAGTTATTGTTGTTGTGATCTTAACTTTTCCAGCAAAAGTTCGAATACATAACTTTAAAATATTGTGAAGCATACTTCAAGGCTAATTGCACTCGGTCGGCCTTTATGTCCACTGGTCCCGAGCACCGAGCCACGACTCCACCCCCCCAAACCACCAGCAACGTACTCCAACCGAAATGGCTGTCAGTATCACTCAACTTTGAATGACTGCCAAAATGTTATTGAAAGGCAGCGCGTGTCTGTGTGTTTGTCGGGTGTCAATAAGGGCATGAGTAGGAGGGGGTGGGTGGATATGATGGGTGAACTTACACTTATCCGGTGGCCCTCCCACAATTGGTGTGTATGATGTGTGAACTGTAAAAGGATTTCACAAAGTATTACCTCAGTAAAGTTATATGTATAATTGGTACTATTATATGATCCGATATTGTTTTTAAATACTTTGAAAGATACGAAGAAATTATTATGAGGGATGAGTTGGAAAGAGATTAATATCACTGTCCAACAAATTAAAACTTTTTGAATGGAACAGAATAGATATCCTATAATTCTGAAAGAGCATGTTGAGTAGACCATTTTTGTAGAATAAACTTATAGACCAGCTGGTCTGAGCTTCTTTTTATAGCGGGTCAAAGTTTTAATCATTTTTTGGAGGTTCTTAATTTTCTACCTCCTCTCTTTATGGGTCAATTTGTACCCTTTTTTCGAAAAAAAAAATCAAAAAAAGTCCTTCCAAAAAGGACATTAAAGGATTAAAATGTTCTAAGAAAAAATGTGTTGGAAAATTTTAATGGTGGTCGTGGAGGACACCAATGTTGTAAATAAAGCTCTTCACGCTTAAATTACTAAATAACACGCCAACATATCGTCGCAGGAAAAGTAGCTATGTGTAATTTTTCGAAAAAAAAAAAAAATATAGATGCATTTGAAATCTAATTCCATGCTACGTTTACCCACCAAAGCATTTATCGATATCTTTATTGGTTCAGATTGTAGCAAAAGTAGCTAATTTCAAATAGTAGCAAATTTCAAATGAAAAAATAAACATTTTTATTTACTCCCTGAAACTGGAATGAAATCGAAGGATAACTTTGAACGATTTTATTGTGTTTACGTCACATTCTAACATGGACCACTAGTTTAGACTAAAACTGATGTCGAAAAAGTTATTTTGAATGAAAAAGCTGGGACCTAATCACGCATTCGTAACGTAAGTATTCATTTTCTAATCGGTGCTTTGCATTTTGGGAATTTTTCGACCTATAGGGGAGGTCAGCTCACAGAATGATTCAAGAAGGACATTAAATATATCTAAATTATTATCTTTACTTAAAAATAAAATGAATTTGCACCTGCGAAATAATGCTGTCGCTTTTTTTTGGAAACCAACGATTTAAAATGGTACCTTTCTTGGAAGTCTTGTTTTTAGAAGCGTGTAAATTTGAATTTAAGTAAATCATTGACACCAATCTTTTATCTAGTTTATTTAAAATTGTGTAAGCAATCTAACTATATAATTTGAACAATAGGGCTAATAATGCGATCGGAAGGTTAAAAATAGCAAACCAACCTCGTTAAAAAATATGACGTTTTTTCCTATAATTCACATACATATCTCTTAAACTAGATATTGATATATGTACGAGTACTATCATTGATGGCCTATGCTCCGCAAGGAGTCAAATGTAAAATTATGATGGTGATGATCACTGTGCAAAATATCTTTGCAATCGTTGCATTATTGTAGTTTTGACATTCAATTCAAAATTTGGCATGGTCGAGATTAGCAATATTGGAATGTTAACCTAGAGATCCAAAATTTTGCAAATCATCTGGAAAATACTCCAAAAATGCTTTGGAACGATTTTATCTCAATCAAAATTTGGATTTTACTGTACATGTTCCATAGCTGAAATGTAACATGATATGGATAATTTAATCAAGATCCGATTTAAAATGTGGATTCTGGATCAGTAAATCGAAAGAATAAATCTTGTTCGAAATTTAACAGAAAAAATTTCCTACCAAATTTCACGGCACAACAATTGCTATCTCTTCTTTGATCATCCACTTGATTATATTTTGCTGTTACAAACATTTGGCGGGGAACTAACTTATAATACCATATTCAACTTAGACGTACAATTTTTAAATTAGTTTACTAGATAATATTTAGATGGACTACTATATTTGTTCATTTGTAGTAACTTATATTCCAACATCTCATCTTAAAACGCTAAAACTCATGAATATTACATCAAAGATATATTAATTAATGAAATATTTAAACCTCCATGTCTAACGATCTCCTAGACTAACAAAATCTCTTTCAGCAAAAATAGCTATGTGTATGAAATATTGAAATTTCAATAAATAAATTCCGTAATAAAAGTAGCTATGTGTAGTTTTTAGAAAATCTTTGAACCACGCTAAAACGGCATAAATTAATGAAAACATTTTTTGATAAATTTATGAGAAATGGGTGTAGGAAAAAACCAAAAATCAATCATATCAAAATTATCGCGAAATGAAAAAAGTAGACAGTATGCTCTCCTGAACAATTGGGAAAGACACATAGCTCCTAGGGTTAAAATGGGTCAATTTTTTGAAAGGGCGATCTTTTTTGACAAAAATGTGGGTATTTGATCCACCTTTCAAAATTGTTGGATAACTACTCTGTTCCAAAAATTCTGCTGTTAATTTATTTAATGCTAATTTAAATTAATAACTCACAACCTTGATTAGCTGAGATGGTTAGAGTGCCGTAGTAGCAACCAGAAAGTCTGCTGTTCTACCCCCTTTAGTGGAGGCTTTTTTAAAACATAAATAGAAACTAGTGAAAAAGTGGTTCCTTTGTAACTACTTTAACTATAATAACTTTAAAGACTTTCAAAATAAAGGACATCCCTCCTGTGATAACTCCATGTTAAATTCTTTGGTGAAAATCCTAAATTTCACTACTTCCGAATTACAAGATGAACATTTTTTCCAATTCTTCGGGAGCTCTATTCTTGCATAAAATTCATTTAGGGAAAAACTGAACTTCATTTCGTGCGGCGGCTAGCGTGTTTTCAACAGACAAACGGACTTAAAATTTTACCACGACTGAGAATATATATACTTTATGGAGTCTCCGATGAATATTTCTCCTTAGGTATTTTAGGTTTATATATTTCCTTAGGTAGAGGGTATAAAAATATGTATATCCTCTTTTCATACCCTCCACCACCATGATGGGTGTATACTAACTTTGTCATTCCGTTTGTAAAACTTTGAAATATCCTATAAAGTATATATATTCTTGATCGTCATAAAATTCTAAGACGAAAGGAGCTAGGACGTCCAAATTTTCCCCGAATACGTCTAATAGTTGTTGGTTGGGATTGAAAGTGGGCGAAATCGGCCCAGAGGGACTGAAAATGTACCTAATATTTCGAGTATTTAAGTATTGATATTTAGTATGTGCATTCCCCTTATAGCAAAAATGTGCACCATAAATTAATTTTTATTTGTTGGGGATGAAATGGGCCAAAAAGGGATAAAAATGGCACCCATCAAACGACAACAGCTAGAAACACGAAAATCGGTGTGTACATTCCTCTAATTCAGTGAATACGTAATATGTAAGTTTTTTTTAATAAATTCGTACTTTTAAGGGATAAAAATGGTACCAACCAAACGACTGCACGTATAACAATGAATTCGATGTTCACATTCCTCTGATAGCGTAGACACGTAAAAAAGCGATTTTTCGAAATTCGTACTTTTAGAGGGTAAAATTGAAAAAGGGTATAAAAACTGTACCAACCAAAATTCGGAGTATACATTCCTCTGACTGCGTAGACACTAAAAATAAAAGGGTTCTCCAAATGCGTTCTTTCAAGGGATACAATGGGAACAGAGGGATAAAATTGCTACAATATAATCGGCTACAGCTAGAATGATGAAAATCGGTGTGTACATCCTGTAATCGTGTAGACATGCAAAATAAAGAGATAATCGAAAGTCGTACTTTAAGGGGGTAAAATGAGAAAAAGGGGATATAAATGGTACCAACCAAATGGCCGGAGCTAGAATCATGGAATTCGGTGTATATATTCCTCGCAAGATAAAACGATTTTTCCAAATTCGTACTATTTTTAATTTTACGGAAAAAAATAGGTAGGTCAGGTTATCGCATTGTGTACGTTAGAGATAATGGATTATCAAAATGTGTTCTTTTGGAATAAACTAGGATGGAAATACAACCAACCAAATGGTTGTAGCTGAAAATACTTGCAATATCACCCAATATTTATGGTTTTTAGTATATTTTGAAGATTGCTGTCTTATATTTACTTATTGAATTGACATGTATTATTTCGATACATAAATGGTATAAACATATTGGTTACCTTGCCTTATAAGTGGGGTATGAAATAATAAAAATATTATATTTATTTATAAAATTATTTTTTCAATATTTGTATTTGTTTTGGTTTGGCAATATTAAAAAAAATTGACAATTTTCTGTAATGTTACGCACTTCTACGAAAATCTACAGTCTTTGTGGATTGCAAGGCATGGTGGAGGGTATATAAAGTTCTGCCTGGCCGAACTGAACGCCGTTTTTACTTGTTGTCCCTCTTCCCCTTAAAAGTGTGCATTTCAAAACCACATTTATATTGTGCTTCTTCTAGAGAATCTTGAAATCAGTTGACAGCGGTTAAATTTGTCTTCATAGTTGATTAGAAACTAGCCGGGGTTTGCAATGTTAACGAACCAGCAAAATGTAATGCTTTTTTGATTTTTTATAATTTGACTAAACTTGAAATTCATCCTCATATGTAATTCATTATAATCTTTGTCGATCTTCATAATGGTTACTGTGGCGTATGATTTATTGCCTGCCTTCAATGAACTATTAAGTACACGCCTAAGCGTACTACGCTGTAAGTAGTGTTTGGTAATCAGAGTTAAAAGTCGAATTCGTCTTAACGACCAACGTTTTGCATTGAAAAATCTAGAAAGAAAATAAAATGTATCTATTCTGTTCGAGTAAAAATCGTAATTTGTTGTGTGCAATTAGGGCTAATAATGGGATCGCAACGTTAAAAATGTGAAACCTACCTCGCCAAATAATATAAACTTTTCTTCTTGTAAGCCAAATATTTGTTAAACTAATTGATGTTCACACTAGGATACCCTACCGGATAAATTTTATTGGATTAACCGAATAATTGTTTTCAAATATTTGTTCGACAAATCACAATTTCGAATAAATACAGAGTTTAACAACAGGTTTGTATTGTAAATTGATTTATAATACTCCGCAGTCTTCATTTGGCGACGTATTACATATAAGATAGGAAATTTGGACAAACGGGTTTAGGTGAGACCATCCATGGTATAAAATCCACCATGAATACAATAAACTCGAACTATTATTAAATTCGACTTTGAAACTAAATTTGATTTGGATTTAATTTGCATTTAAACTAAAATATGAGAAAGTACTGACTTACATAGAATTACATTTATCTAGTCCACATAGGTTAAGACATACGCTTTGCTTGAGGAGAACAATAGCTCGATAAATCGGATAATCGAATACTTCTTGATTCGATTTGTTTTCTAATAAATGTCTAATACCCTAGTCCACAATCATATAAGATATTCACGAGCACTATAGCTGTGCCAAATATCTCTACAATCGGTACATACTTGTACTTTTGGCTATCATTTCATTTTTTTTTAATATTTTCAATTTTATTCCCGATTTGCTTCTCCATCGCTCTATTAGTTTTTACGAAATTCGTACTTTAGTGTTTAAAATGTGACAAAAAATTATAAACATTGAACCTTGGTCCTGACTAGTGTTTGTGGCCCAGGATTTCCCGAATCTTTTTTCCCGGCCATTCCCGAAAAGATTTGGACGGGAATTCCCGGGAAAAAATTTAATTTCCCGGGAATACGGGAAATATTAACACATATGTTATTGATTATTTTGAGCATTAATTTAGGTTTACTATGTCTATAAAAGAAAAATTGCGAAAACAAGATAGGGGAATACTCACTTTTTGTGACGATATTTGTAAGATTTTTATCGTGAAACAAAAACATCATACTGACAATACTTTCCTCTGACATTAAATTTCTTGTTTTCCCAAAAAATCGACGAAATAAAATGTGAAATTCTTCTCAAAGAAGAATTAACTTTAAATGTGAAACCAGGGGGTATTATAAGTTAGTTTCGCGCCAAATGTTTGTAACACCAAGTAATAATTGAGCTAGGCCCACCATTAAGTATACCGATCGGCTTAGAATCACAAGCTAAGTCGATTTAACGATGTCTGTCTGTCCGTCTGCTGTCCATCTAAGCTTGTTCGCACTCAACAGGTCGCAATTGTTGTCCGATTGTCATGAAACTTTGCAGAAGTTATTTTTTCTGGCCAAGGACCATCGGTATTGAATTTGAGGAAATCGGTTCAGATTTAGATATAGCCCCCATACAAATGTCGCACCCGATTTGACTTTTTCCGCTCTAGAAACCACATATTGTACCCGATTTTCTTTAAGTTTGGCACAACATCTTATAATCCAACTAGAAAAACCTATGCAAAAATTGGGTAAGATCGGTTCAGATTTAGATATAGCCCCCATACAAATCTCGCTCCCAATTTGACATTTTTTTGCTCTAGAAACCCCCTATTGTACTCGATTTTCTTTAAAATTAGCACAACATCTTATAATCCAACTAGAAACACCTATGCAGAAATTCGGTAAGATCGGTTCAGATTAAGATATAGCCCCCATACAAATGTCGCTCCCGATTTGACTTTTTCCGCTTTAGAAACCACATATTGTACCTGATTTTCTTTAAAATTGACACAACATTTTATAATCAAACTAGAAACACCTATGCTGAAAGTGGGTAAGACCGGTTCCAATTTAGATATAGCCCTCATACAAATGTTGCTCCCGAATGTTTAACCGATTTTGGCCAAACTTTACATATTATATTTCACCAATAAACATACATGGTGAAAGGGGGTCACATCGTTCCAGGTATCAATATAACCTCATACAAATGTCCTTTCCGATTTATCATTTTTTGTGAAATACATACATTTACAGGATGCAAAAATCCTTTCCCATTTCACTTTTTTACCGGACCGACACTTTACATCGGAAGTTTTTCAAATTTTGCAAATTATATTATACTAGCAAATACCCGCTACTTCGTATGCGGTGTAAGGATATACTCTTCAGGGTAAATCGCTTGTAAACGCTCAAAACTTAAAAAAATACTTTATTTTGCACAACTACGTATTCAGAGGTATATTCATAAATTGTCCATTCCAGATCCTACATTTCCGATGGAATTTATACACCGAATTAATTTTAGTCCCCTTTGTACAAATCATCATAATCAATTTATACGTAGTCAATAGTTTAATTTAAGTAGGCACGAACATTGAAACAATTTTCTTACAAAATTCATATAAAGCAGAAAAATATTTGTCCTTCTCAACAAAGTAGTAGCGTATATGTCAGTTGAGATAGAAAAAGGTGTAACGCATTAAAGGAGTGGCTTATGTCTAAAATCCCTTTCTCGTCTGTCTGTCTATCTGGCTGGCTGGTGTACAGGATAACTTTCAAAGGGACTTAGGAATTTATTCAAACTCTGAACGTAGTATTTCTATTCCCAGACTTAGTTTAAAATTGGAGATGGTTGAATTGACTATGGTACCCCCACAGATATAGTCCATTTTCCTAGTATTCGGAACCAGTTGTATTTTGATATTTGATGAAGTTTTTATAATCATTTTGAGCGTACGTAATATGGAGGATTTTGCCACGCCCCTTTCTTGTACCTCCCACACTAATCGCCATTACGTAAAATTAAACCATTTACAACTTCTATACGGATGATCGGAATAATGTGAAATTTGATCTTTGCCAATATTTTCATATATGCTATGCACACACCGGTAGAAATCAGCTGCATTTTTGGATCTAAACAAAATTGTATAATCACTTTAAACCTACAAACAATGTATGCGTTTGTCACGCCCTTTGTAAAATTAAATCCTTTACATATACATAAATTCTATACCGGTGCATGACGTGAAATCTGAACTTATAAATAGATCAAAGATTCTTTATATATTTTATTTTTTTTCGACGGGGCTATAATATTCGCACATAACTTCACGATTCTAGTGCAATATTTTGGTAGGTACTATTTGTATCTCTCTTTGTCTCCAATTTCTAAAAAAAACATTTATTTTGCGCGTCTATGAACTCGGAGAAATGTACACTCCGAATGTTTAATATTCTTTTCATATTCTAGCTGAAAACTTTGGTTGGTACCATCTATATCCCAATTTCCCCAATTTGGTTTGTTCGATTTTTATCACTTTTGATACGCTTCCACCTCTAAAGTACACACTTACAGTATATTTGTATTGCACGTTAGAGTAACTATGTATACACCTTATTCTATACATTGGTGGGTACCATTTTAATCACCATACTTAAAACTATAAATTTTGAAAAATCCATTAGAGGTCAGAATTTCACACCGATTCTTTGTTGTTGGTACCATTTATATCCCTCTTTCCCTCATTATTCATAAAAAAATCCCTTTATTTTGTGTTTCTATGAATGGGGGGCGTACAAATCGAATTTCATGATTGGTTATCACTTTTTACCCAATTTCACCCACAAAAAGTACGAATTTTGGAAATCGCGGTGGTACAATCGTTATCCATTTTAAGCCTTTAAAAGTAAAAATTTAGAAAAATTCCTTTTTATCTCGCATCTACTCTGTAAGACGAATATACACACTGATTACATGCTTATAGAGCCATTGGTGTTGTAGGTACCTTTGTTATCCCGTTTTTCCCGTTTACTTTTTAAAAGTACGAATTTTGAAAAATTCTTTGATTTTACGTTTCTAAGCATTTTGAGGAATGAACACGCCGAATTTAATGATTACAGCTCCTTTTGTTTAATTGGTACCATTTTTATCCCTTTTTGCCCAATTCCATCCACAAAAGTACGAATTTTGCAAAATATATTCTTGGTCGAATTCATGCTGTAAAAGTAATGCCCGTTCGAATTTAAAAAATTTAGGCTCAACCGCTTGGTCTGGGCTTTGGTACAATTTTTATCCCATTTAATCCTTTAGAAGTACAAATATCAGAAAATTCCTTGTTATCACTCATCTACACTGTAAGGCGAATATTCACACCGAATTTTATGATTGCACCGTCAGTCGCGTTTTTGGTACCTTATTTATCCCCTCTTCTCGTCTACCCTTTAAAAGTACGAATTTCGATATATTCCTTCAATTTGCGTTTCTAAGCATTTGCAAACTCCGAATTTCATGATTCCAGCTTCGTCTGTTTGATTGGTACCATTTTTATCCTTTTTACTCAATTCCGCCCACAAACGGTACGAATTTTGCACAATATTTTCTTGGTCGCATTCCTGCAGTAAAAGTAGTGCCCGTCCGAATTTAAAAATTCAAGGCTCAACCGTTTGATCCTGGCTATGGTACAATTTTTATCCCATCCCTTAAAAGTACAAATTTCGAAAAATTCCTTCTTATCAGTGATCTTCGCTGTAAAGCGAATATGCACAGCGAATTTTATTATTGTAGCGCCATCCTTGTTGTTGGTACGTTTGTATCCCCTTTTCCCCGTTAACCCTTTAAAAGTACGAATTTCAGAAAATTTCTTCATTTTGCGTTTGTAAGCATTTTGAGGTACATATATACACGTTGAATTTCACGATTCCAGCTTCTTCTGTTTTATTGGTTCCATTTTTATCCTTTTTTACCCATTTTCCTCCTAATTTTCATTTTCGTTTGACGTAGGCTGTGGTACAATTTTTATCCCATTTAATCCCTTAAAAGTGCAAATTTCGAAAAATGCTTTCTTATCAGTGATCTGTGCTGTAAAACGAATATACATACCGAATTTCATAATTGTAGCGTCATCTGTGACGTTGGCACCTTCTTTATCCCCCTTTCCCGTTTATCCTTTAAAAGTACAGATTTCATAAAGTTCGTTCATATAGAGTTTTAAGGCATTTTGAGGGATGTACACAATGAATTTTTTGATTCCAACTCCATCCGTTTGATTGGTACCATTTGTATCCCTTTTTACCCGATTTCACCCTCAAAATAGTACGAATTTTAAAAAATATTTTATTGGGCGCGTTTAAGCTGTAAGATGAATTTGCGCACCAAATTTCAAGATTCTAGCCCTAGACGTTTGGTTATTGCTGTGGTACCATTTCTATCCCTTTCAACCCCATTTTACCCCTTAAAAGTACGAATTACGAAAAAATCCCTTCATATCTGATCTATATGCTCTAAGAGAAATGTTCACACCAAATATCATGATTATAACTTCAGCCTATTGTTGGTACCATTTTTGCCACTTTTTGCCCCATTTAACCCCCCAAAAGTACGAATTTTGCAAATGCAACTTTTTGGGATGCCTCCATGCCGCAAGAGGAATGTCCATACCAAATTTCAAGATTCTAGGCCTTACCGTTTGGTTATTGCTGTGGTACCATTTTTATCCCTTTAAACCCCATTTACCCTTTAAAAGTACGAATTACGAAAAAAATCCCTTCAAATCTGATATCTACGCTGTAAGAGAAATGTACACACCAAATCTAATGATTCTAGCATCAGCCGTATTGTTGGTACTATTTTTGTCACTTTTTGCCCCATTTAACCCCCCAAAAGTACGAATTTTGCAAATGCAACTTTTTGGGATGCCTCCATGCCGCAAGAGGAATGTCCATACCAAATTTCAGGATTCTAGCCCCAGCCGTTTGTTCATTACTGTGGTACAATTTTTATCCCTCTTTACCCCATTTTAACCCTTAAAAGTACGAATTACGAAAAAATCCCTTCATATCTGATCTATATGCTCTAAGAGAAATGTACACACGAAATATCATAATCCTAACTTCAGCCGTATTGTTGGTACCATTTTTGTCCCTTTTTGCCCCATTTTACCCCCCAAAAGTACGAATTTTGCAAATGCCACTTTTTGGGATACCTTCATCCCGCAAGAGGAATGTCCATACCAAATTTCAAGATTCTACGCCCAGCCGTTTGGTCATTGAGGTGGTACCATTTTTGTCCCTTTTTGCCCCATTTTACCCCCCAAAAGTACGAATTTTGCAAATGCCACTTTTTGGGATGCCTTCATTCCGCAAGAGGAATGCCCATACCAAATTTGAAGATTCTAGGCCCAGCCGTTTGGTCATTGCGGTGGTACCATTTTTATCCCTTTTTACCCCGTTTTTCCCCTTAAAAGTACGAATTTCGAAAAACCCAGTCTTATCACACCTCTACAATGTAAGAGAAATGTACACACCAAAATTCATGATTCTAGCTTTAGCCGTTTGGTCTGGGGAGTGATCAGTCAGTCACTCAGTCACTCAGTCACTCAGTCACTCAATCACGCAACTCTTTTATATATATAGATTTATATTTCATACTAAGAATACCTACTTTAAAAGTGATCTATATGGGCCCATTTTTTAATGTAGCGCCCTTACACATGGCCCCCTTTTTTATTATTACCCCTGTAGGACCCACAATTTGCATCGAAAGTTTATCAAATTTTGCATTTTGTATTATATTTCAACTAAGAAGACATACTATGAAAGTCAAATATATGGGTCCATATTTTGGTATAAGCCCCATACAAATTGGGCCCCCATTCTACTCTATTACATCTTTAGAACCCACATCGTAGATTAGATCTCGATATAATTTTGCATATCATGTCATAAAGAATACCTACTTTTAAAGTGATAAGGAACCACTTTTTAATGTAGATCCCTTACAAATGGCCCCATTTTAATTTTTACCCCTCAAGAACAAATTTTACATCGGATTTTTTTCTTCAAATTTTGCAGATTATATTATATTTCAACTAAGAACGCAAAGTCAAATATATGTGTCCATACTTTGGAATAACCCAAATGGGGCCCCCATTCTACTCTAATACAGCTCTAGAAACTACGTCTTACATCGGATCATGATATATTTTAACTTTGAATACCAATCGTGAATGAGAAATATATAGGCCCATGTTTTGGACCAGGCCCCAAGTGTTGTTATAGGCCTTCTTTCAAATATCGGTCCGATTCATCCTATTACTACTGTATAATTTGCATTTGTCTGCCGGAAAATTGTGTCTATTATTTACCATATTTGTTAAATATGACTAAATATGAATCTATACTGTATAATTTATATGAACTGCATAAAATTGCTCCCATGAAACACCTGGGTTTAGTAATAAAAGCGGGGTATATACGCAGGGAGTGGTGTAGGGTATTATATAGTCGGCCCCGCCCGACTTTAGCCTTTCCTTACTTGTTTTTTATATATTTTATCTTATTTTATTCTCTACAAGATATCTGAATCGCAGTATGCTGTAATTGGTCCTGAAATTACAGCTGTCGAAATGATTTCCTATTTCAGCAAGACATAATTTGTAGTTTTTACAGCGTTCACACCGGTTCTAAACTGATATTTTGGGAATAATAGATGTATGACGAAAAGTAATGATGGGTTGATATATTATTAAAAAAAATTATTTTCCAAAGATTTCAGTGAATCTGATTATGACATCATACTTGACCTATTCCCAAAAACGAGTATACATTTTGTGGAACTACCCTATAACGAACAATTTCCCCATTTTTACTGTTTTAAGAAAAACCCGGTCCGACCGGTTATTTATAAAAAGAAAACCGGGCAACCCGGTTTTTTGGATTCACGGTTTTCGAAAAAAGCCGAAAACCCAACTTTGCACAAAAACCGGGTTTTTGATCATTCTTAGCGCAATATAAATCCATTTTTGTAACAAAAAGCGATACCAACTAAAGTGTTGCACTTAGAATCTTTAATTTTGGTATGTAAATTCCTCTGACCAAAACGGACAAAAACGAATAAAAGTTGTACCTATTTAAGTATTGTAGCTATAGACGTGAAATTCCTCTGACAAAGTAATTTGTACTATAAGGGGTGAGCTGGACAAAAAGGGATAAAAATGGTACCAACTAAAGTATTGAAGCTAGAATCGCCGTATACATTCCTCTTACCGAGCGCAACATAAATGGATTTTTGGAATTTGAACTTTTAAGGTGTAAGCGGGACAAAGAGGATATGAATGATGTGCAGCCCTTTAATTGCGTAAACGCGAAACATAAATTGATATTTCAAAATGTGTACTTATAAGGAGGATGCAGGACGAAAAGGGATAAACGTTGTACAAAATAAAGTACATGAGTCATTCCATGTCAAGCGGTACGTTTTTTGACTTCGATAGCTGCGGTTTTGAAAGTTTTTGTATGTATTCTTCTCATAAAAGTATTGTATACGTATTTTTGAAAAAAAAATCACGATTTATGACCACCATGTATTGCATTCCACAGAGACTGTCGATTTTCGTAGAAGTGCAGTAACATTACAGACCAATGCCATTTTTTTAAACCAAAATAAATACAAATATTGAAAAAATAATTTTATAAATAAATATAATTTTTTTATTATTTCAAACCACGCTTATTAGGCAAGACTACCAATACGTTTGTAATATATATCAAAATAATATTCGAAATAATAAAGAGTGATTTTTTTGAGGTTAGGATTTTCATGCATTAGTATTTGACAGATCACGTGGGATTTCAGACATGGTGTCAAAGAGAAAGATGCTCAGTATGCTTTGACATTTCATCATGAATCGTCTTACAAACGAACAACGCTTGCAAATTATTGAATTTTATTATCAAAATGCGTGCTCTGTTAAGAAAGTTCATTGCGCGCTTCCATTTTATGGTCAGTTTAATCGACCCACTGAAGCGGCTATTCGGGCTATTGTGACTAAATTTCGCACCAAATTTACATTGTTGGACATTAAACCACCAACACGCTTACGTAGAATGCGAACTGAAGAAAATATCGCAGCTGTATCGGCCAGTGTTAATGATGACCACCAATTTTCGATTCGTCGCCGTTCGCACCAATTGGGTCTCTGTTACTCAAAAACGTGGAAATGCCAAAATTGGACTAAGCGGATGGACCACCTAAGACGCAGCCGCGGTCAACATTTAAATGAAATTATCTTCAAAAAGTAAATGTCATGGACCAATCTAACGTTTCAAATAAAGAACCGATGAGATTTTGCAAATTTTATGCGTTTTTTTTTTTTAAAGTTATCAAGCTCTTAAAAAATCACCCTTTACTTTATGTAAATTCAAAAATATAAGACAGCAATTCTCAATAAAACTTAAACACTACAGTTGGTTGTAAAGGGTGATTTTTTAAGAGCTTGATAACTTTTTTTTAAAAAAAAAACGCATAAAATTTGCAAAATCTCATCGGTTCTTTATTTGAAACGTTAGATTGGTCCATGACATTTACTTTTTGAAGATAATTTCATTTAAATGTTGACCGCGGCTGCGTCTTAGGTGGTCCATCCGCTTAGTCCAATTTTGGCATTTCCACGTTTTTGAGTAACAGAGACCCAATTGGTGCGAACGGCGACGAATCGAAAATTGGTGGTCATCATTAACACTGGCCGATACAGCTGCGATATTTTCTTCAGTTCGCACTCTACGTAAGCGTGTTGGTGGTTTAATGTCCAACAATGTAAATTTGGTGCGAAATTTAGTCACAATAGCCCGAATAGCCGCTTCAGTGGGTCGATTAAACTGACCATAAAATGGAAGCGCGCAATGAACTTTCTTAACAGAGCACGCATTTTGATAATAAAATTCAATAATTTGCAAGCGTTGTTCGTTTGTAAGACGATTCATGATGAAATGTCAAAGCATACTGAGCATCTTTCTCTTTGACACCATGTCTGAAATCCCACGTGATCTGTCAAATACTAATGCATGAAAATCCTAACCTCAAAAAAATCACTCTTTATTTCCATCCATTTTAATTCCAAAAGTACAAATTTTAAAAATTCATTATTTTTCACGTACACAGTGCAAGATAACCTAACTTAATGATTCAAAAAAATTAAAAAATATGAATATGGAAAAATATTTTTATTTTGCAGACGAATGTGTACACCGAATTCAGTCATTCTAGCTGCGGCCATTTGGTTGGTACCATTTTTATCCCTTCTTCCCATTTTACCCCCTTAAAAGTACGGCTTTCTAAAAATTCCTTTATTTTACTTGTCTACGTAATTAGAGGTATGTACACATCGAATTTCATCATTCTAGCTGTAGCTGTACCATTTTTATCCCTCTGTACCCATTGTATCCCTTGAAAGTACGAATTTGGAAAAACGTTTTATTTTTAGTGTCTACGCAGGCAGAGTAATGTATACTCCGAATTTCATGACTATAGATGCGGTATTTTGGTTGGTACAATTTGTATTCCCCTTTTCCATTTTAACCCCAAAAAGCACGAATTTCAAAAAATCTCTTTATTTTACGTGTCGACAAAATCAAAGGAATGTATACACCGAATTTCATTATTTTAGGTCCAACCGTTTGTTTAGTACCATTTTTATCCCACTTTTTCAATTTTACCCCTTAAAAGTACGAATTTTGCAAAAATATTTTATATTTTGTATATACTCAATTAGAGGAACGTACATACCAAATTTCGCGTTTCTAGCTGTATTCGTTTGATATGTACCATTTTTATCCCTTTTTGCCCCATTTCATCACCTACGAATGAGAAGCACATTATGGTGGGCCTATTTGTTATAGGGGGAATGCGCATACCAAATATCAAGTAAGTACAAGCAGATATATTGAAAAACATGCCTAAATACTGTAAAATATAAGGTATTATGATGGGTATTTTCAGTCCCTTTGTGCCGGTTTCGCCCTGTTTCAATCCCAACCGATCTACGACTATAAGACACATTTATGGCAAATTTGGGCGTCGTAGCTCCTTTCGTTTAGCGTGCTTTCAACAGACGGACAGACGCACGGACGGGCATTGCTAGATCGTCTTAGAATTTTATGACGATCAAGAATATATATACTTTATAGGGTCTCAGGTCGATATTTCGAGGTGTTACAAACGGAATGATAAAGTTAATATAAACCGTACCTCGCGAGGGGAGAAGCGAGAAAACATGTGATTTTTCAAAAGGTGTACTTTTTGGGAAAGAAGTGCAAAAAGGTATAAAATGGACGGCTGCATCTGGAACGATGATATCAAGGATATAAGAGGCTCTGTGCATGAAGTTTTTTGTTCGAAACTGGGTAGAAAATGATAAAAATGATACATACGAAGGGAGTTCAGCTAAAATAGTGTAATTCGACAAGCTCAGTCCTTTGACTGTGTATGAGAGCTATCTTACAGGAGTTTTCCAAATTACTATTTTAGATTTATCTGTATATATATAGAAATATCTGTAGTAAAAGTGGATCTCATCGGACCAGGCTTTGATGTAATTCCCTTAAAAACATTTTGCATTCGTTTATTGTAGGAACTGGCACAATTATGAACGAAAAATATATTTATATTTCCCCATACCCATTTTACTCCATGCTAAATATGTTATTTTACTGAGTTTACAAGTGGTACGGTTACCAAACAAAATAATGTCCAAAAAAAATTGTCAAATTTGAAAAATGACTAAAAAAATTTAAAAAATGTGTTTGCTGGGCAAAAGCTCACAGACTTCTTAAGTTTTATTGAATAACATATATATTGATCGAAAGCTCCAGGTTTCTTCATTTGAAATCAGTGAAAGTGAAAATTGGTTGATAACCAACTAAGTTACAGGCTTAAAGGTGTGCAAAGGTACCAAAAACAGGTGTTTTATCCGTAAATCAAGATTTTGGGGGTGTCTGGCAAATTTCAAGTACAGATTCTTGTTCTACTCGACAATAACTACAAGAAAGGTAATATAATTTTCCAGAGTTTTCGACATCATTCTTTTTTGTAACACAGTGTAACCTATGGGATCGTAAACATATTTTGAATGTTAACATCATAAAGTTTCAATGACATTTTAAAATGTCTAGGATTAGTTATAAACAACTCGGTATAGAAAGTAGAGGGTATCATATAGTCGGCCCGACCGACTTTAGCCTTTCCTTGCGTGCTTCTTTCACAAATAAACTGAATTAGTTGAAACATTATAAAATATTGGAAAAGGAATCGACAGCCCTCATCTGAAGATTAATATCATGTACAATGTCTCATATGTATTTATGTAGTTTGAAGCACAGACACCCTTACATATGTACATAAACTCCCTGTGAATATGTACAACGTATACTCCCGCTGTGGTAAGGTCATCGAGTCTGGATGTAACAGGAACAAACAAGAAAAAAGAACATGCTTTTCTGGGAACATTGAACTCTAATTGTTGGCATCGTCAACATACCATGACTGTGTACCCGTTTTATATGTTGCAGTAGCTGTAGTGTATATTGTTACGGTAGGATGTCCTCCTACCGTAAGGACTTCCATTCATTACTAGCATACTGTTACTGCACTCTACACTCAGAGAAATTGAGATCCAGAATTTATGTAAAATCCACAACTCCATTTAGTTAAACTATCTTACTCCCATTTAGATAAAATAACTCTAAAAGAAGAGAAATTAAATAAACGTTTCCTTATTTCAAAAGAACGTTGTTTCGTTACATATAGGCCAATAGTTGCCTGTGTAGGGTGTCACCACATAACACCACATGTTCCATCATACAACTCTGCTGCGCTTGTTGGTGTAAGTGTTATGGCCAAAACTACAAAACGGTCGGGGAAAAGGGTTACTGGCACAATGGGGACTAAAAATACAAAGAAAAAATTACAAAAAAAAAAACACAAAAACAGCTGAATAACCACTCGTCTGAAGCAGGTAACATTTTTATGCTTTGTTATGTTCCACAAACGATGTCTTTGTAAGACACTCAGTCGCTGGCTTGGTTTCTCTTCTCTGCCACTGCCTCTGCCAATTTTGTTACAATTTTTACGACACGGTCATAACGCGATACAATGCCAGCCTTACAAAATAATTTATGAATTCAACAAAACGTACTACCATTGTTATTGTCGTGTTTTGTTTGCGGATGGAAAGGAAATGGCCTGATAATTAGTCATATGGACGGGTAGCTAAACTTTAATACCGACCGGAAGTTGGGCTTAAGATTGGAATTTAACATTCACTCGTAAGGCAAAGCCTGGCAAAAGAAAGGTTTCCCTTTTTGTGATGGTATATTTTTAATTTAAAACAAGTAAAGAAAGGCTAAAGTCGGGCGGGGCCGACTATATAATACCCTACACCACTCCCTGCGTATGTACTTCGCTTTGATTACTAAACACAGGTATTTCAAGGGAGCAATTTTATGTAGTTCATACAAATTATATAAATTATATTCATATAATTTATATGCTATAAATTCATCTTCAGTCAAATTTAACGAATATGGTAATTGATCCAATTGTCCGACCGACAAATACAAATTATACAGTAGTATACCAAAGTTATACCAAAGTATGGACATATGGGCATCACCCAAACAATTCTCATTACAATTCAATTCGGTAAAAAAGTGAAATCGGGAAGGTTAAACATTCGGGAGCCACATTTGTATGAGGGTTATATCTAAATCTGAACTTATCTTACCTACTTTCAGCTAGAGATGTGCGCGTGAGTGATTATTGGCTCACGTTCACGCACGCTCACGAAGGAAAAAAATTAAATCACGCACGTTCACGCACGAAGATTTTTTCGTTACTCACGTTCACGCACGCTCACGCGAGTAAAATAAATTTTGCTCACGATCACGCGTGAATCACGTGATTCACGTAAATCACGCAAACAATTTCCACAAAGATATACATTTTAAATCGAAATGAGTAACGCCCCGCAAATCCGAAAAATATTTAATTTAATTATTTAAAACACTCTACGTTTGCGTTGTTTGTTTTAAATTCATATTTTTAAAATAGTATACAATATTACAGTGGGGTATACCGTATAGTTTTAACGCAAAATAAGTTAGAAATCGGACACTGACATAAAATACAAGTAAAAATAAACACAGCATTAATTGAATTAACACTAAGGATATAAATGCAGTGCATAGTGTTGGTGCAGGGAATGCTTACTTAAATAATAGAAAAAAATAGATATTATACCTACACTGAAGCACTCTGTTTTAGAAATAAATATGTCTATGAGTTTTATTTTGAATGGAAAATTTCACATTTTTAAACGAAATTAAATGAAAATAAAAGAATTAATAAATATGTGCGACTCACGAAAAAATCACGTGATTCACGCAGAAATTAGACTCACGCACATTCACGCACGAACATTTTTTCGGTCCTCACGTTCACGCACGCTCACGTGAGTAAAATAAATTTTGCTCACGTTCACGCGTGATTCACGCGTGAATCACGTGATTCACGCAATTCACGTGAGTGGCGCCCATCTCTACTTTCAGCATAGGTGTTTCTAGTTCGATTATAAAATATTGTGCCAATTTTAAAGAAAATCGGGTACAATATGTGGTTTCTAAAGCGGAAAAAGTGAAATCGGGAGCGACATTTGTATGGGGGCTATACCTAAATCTGAACCGATCTTACCCAATTTTTGCATACGTGTTTCTAGTTGGATTATAAGATGTTCTGCAAATTTAAAGAAAATCTAGAGCGGAAAATGTCAAATCGCGAGCGACATTTGTATGGGGGCTATATCTAAATCTGAACCGATCTTACCCAATTTTTGCATACGTATTTCTAGTTGGATTATAAGATGTTCTGCAAAATTTAAAGAAAATCGGGTACAATATGTTGTTTCTAGAGCGGAAAATGTCAAATCGGGAGCGACATTTGTATGGAGGCTATATCTAAATCTGAACCGATCTTACCCAATTTTTGCATACGTGTTTCTAGTTGGATTATAAGATGTTCTGCAAAATCTAAAGAAAATCGGGTACAATATGCCGTTTCTAGAGCGGAAAATGTCAAATCGGGAGCGACATTTGTATGGGGGCTATATTTAAATCTGAACCGATCTTACCCAATTTTTGCATACATGTTTCTAGTTGGATTATAAGATGTTCTGCAAAATCTAAAGAAAACCGGGTACAATATGCCGTTTCTAGAGCGGAAAATGTCAAATCGGGAGCGACATTTGTATGGAGGCTATATCTAAATCTGAACCGATCTTACCCAATTTTTGCATACGTGTTTCTAGTTGGATTATAAGATGTTCTGACAAATTTAAAGAAAATCGGGTACAATATGTCGTTTCTAGAGCGGAAAATGTCAAATCGGGAGCGACATTTGTATGGGGGCTATATCTAAATCTGAACCGATCTTACCCAATTTTTGCATACATGTTTCTAGTTGGATTATAAGATGTTCTGCCAAATTTAAAGAAAATCGGGTACAATATGTCGTTTCTAGAGCGGAAAATGTCAAATCGGGAGCGACATTTGTATGGGGGCTATATCTAAATCTGAACCGATCTTACCCAATTTTTGCATACATGTTTCTAGTTGGATTATAAGATGTTCTGCAAAATTTAAAGAAAATCGGGTACAATATGTCGTTTCTAGAGCGGAAAATGTCAAATCGGGAGCGACATTTGTATGGAGGCTATATCTAAATCTGAACCGATCTTACCCAATTTTTGCATACGTGTTTCTAGTTGGATTATAAGATGTTCTGCCAAATTTAAAGAAAATCGGGTACAATATGTCGTTTCTAGAGCGGAAAATGTCAAATCGGGAGAGACATTTGTATGGGGGCTATATCTAAATCTGAACCGATTTCCTCCAAATTCAATACCGATGGTCCTTGGCCAAAAAAAATAACTTCTGCCAAGTTTCATGACAATCAGACAACAATTGCGACCTGTAGAGTGCGAACAAGCTTAGATGGACAGCAGACGGACGGACGGACGGACGGACGGACGGACGGACGGACGGACGGACGGACAGACAGACATCGTTAAATCGACTCAGCTGGTGATTCTAAGCCGATCGGTATACTTAAAGGTGGGTCTAGCTCGATTATTTCTTGGTGTTACAAACATTTGGCGCGAAACTAACTTATAATACCCTAGCCCACGAAGTGGTGTAGGGTATAAAAATACATATACAGATTTCGTCTTTTGTTAAGAAATTTAAGATCGTATATGAATATTCAACAATTTATTTTTAATTGTCGATCATAAAAAAACTGAAAAACTACAATATCATTCCCATTTTTACCATAAAAATAAATTAAATTTGGCTGATTATTTTTAAAATTTCGAGTTTTATTGGTAAGGTTTAATGAACTTTGCCCTTAATGGTGTTTCCCACAGAATATAGTACAAAGGGCTAAAATTACAGCTCCGAGCTGGTTAATTTGTTAATTGACGGGTCCGAATATATGATACCCTCCACTTTCTACCCCATTGTAATTCAATGCTGTAAACAGTTGAAAACGAGAAGGATTTTGACCCAAAAATCAAAATGTATGTTGAAAAAAATATTAAATCGCAAAGGACATTTGTATGGGATATATATGTTTATTGGTGAAATATAATGTGTAAAGTTTGGCAAAAATCGATTAAACATTTGACAGCAACATTTGTAGGGGGCTATATCTAAATATGAGCCGATCTTACCCACTTTCAACATAGGTATTGCTAGCTGGATTATACTGCGATGTGCCAAATTTGAGGAAAACCAAATAAAATATGTGTTTTCTACATCGAAATATGCCATATTCCGAGCGTCATTTGCACTTTCAGCACATTTTTTTCTAGTTGGATTATAAGATGCTATGCCAAATATGAAGAAAATCGGGTAAAATATGTGGTTTCTAGAGCGGAAAAAGTCAAATCGAGAGCGACATTTGTATGGGGGCTATATCTAAATCTGAACCGATTTTCTTAAAATTATATTTTCATAAATTAAATAGTGTTTTGGTTAAGATTGGACCATAATTGCGACCTGTAATTTGATTACTACAATAGATGGACAGACAGACGGGCAAACGTACATGGCTAAATCGGCTCGATGGGTCTAACTCGTTTCCTTTTGAGTGTTACAAAGAAAAGCACAAATACATAATAACCTAGTGGAGACTATATGCAGTGCGTAAAATGTCGATGGTTGCGTTGACTATGTGACATGGAATTTTTGGGAAACAAATTCCTTGACATTGGAACTGTAAAGCTTACCGTTGACGGTAACGGCGGCTCCTTGCTCATTTTTGAAGAAAAATGGTCCAATGATGCCGCCAGCCCAAAATCCACAACAAACAGTGACTCGTTGTGGATGCTTCTCACTAGTCAGGTGTGGTTACTCTTAACCCCATATGCAGCAATTTTGCTTATTGACATAGCCACCGAGATGAAAAAGAGCTTCATGATGGTTGAACTGATGGTCGATCTTTGTCCTCACTACTTTGGAAGTAAGTTTTTAATATTTCCCAATTTAAACCTGAAAATAAAAACGGCGTTAAGTTCGGCCGGGCCGAACTTTATATACCCTCCGCCATGGATTGCATTCCACAGAGGCTGTCGATTTTCGTAGAAATGCAGTAATATTACAGGAATATATATATTTTTTTAATATAGCCAAAACAAATACAAATATAAAAAAAAAATAAATAAATATAATATTCTTATTATTTCAAACTGCGCTTATAAGACACGGCTACCAATACGAAATAATAATACATATCGAAATAATGCTTCAAGTCAATTCAAAAAATAAATATTCTTATATATATTTTTTAAAAAAGCTTAAATACCATAAATATTGGTTGATAGTGGGTGTTACAGTTGGTTGTATTTCCATTCTATTTTAATTCCAAAAGTTCAAATTTTGAAAATCCATTATCTCACTTACATAGTGCAAAATAACTTAGCTTCATGATTCAACAAATTTCTGCTGTAAAAGCAAAAAGTACGAATTTAGAAAAATCTTTTTTTTTGCGTGTCTATGCAGTCAGACGAATGTGTACACCGAATTCCATTTTTATCCCCTTTTTCCTAATTTACTCCCATAAGAGTACGACTTTCTAAAATCTCTTTTGTTCACGTGTCTACGCACTTAGAGGGATGTACACACCGAATTCCATCATTCTAACTGTAGTCGTTTAGTTGGTACTATTTGTATCCCATTTTTCCATTTTAACCCCAAAAAGTACGAGTTTCGAAAAATCCGTTTATTTTGCGTGTCTATGCCATCAGATGAATGTATGCACCGAATTTCATTATTCTAGGTGCAGCCGTTTGGTTGGTGCTATTTTTAACCCTCTATTCCATTTTGATCTCTTAAAAGTACGAATTTGAAAAATACTTTTGTAGTATGTATCTATTCAATCAGAGGAATGTGCACACCGAATTTCGTGTTTCTAGCTGTTGTCGTTTCATATGTACCATTTTTATTCCTTTTTGTCCCATTTCACCCCCTACGAATAAAAATCACTTTATGGTGCACGTTTTTGTTATAGGGGCAAGCAGACATATTGAAAAAATATGCTTAAATACTATAAAATATTTGGGGTTATTGTGTGTATTTTTTAGTCCTTGTGAGTCCCTTTGGGCCGATTTCACTCAGTTTCAATCTCAACCGATCTACGACTATAAGACGCATTTATGGCAAATTTGGACGCCCTAGCTTCTTTCCTTTAGATGCTATCGTGCTTTCAACAGACGGACGGACGGACGGACGGACATGGCTAGATCGTCTTAGAATTTTACGACGATCAAGAATATATATAAATTATAGGGTCTCAGGTCAATATTTCAAGGTGTTACAAACGGAATGACAAAGTTAGTATACCCCATCCTGGAGGTGGATGGTATAACAACATTTAAGTAAGCTTCAGTTGGCTAAACCGACTCTCACTCTCAGAGAACATATATACGGAAGTTATAAGGAATTAAAGTTAACGTAGGGCAGGATAATTTATGTGGAAGGTACGCACCACATGGTCCCTGCATCCGCATTTATAAAACAATTGTAAAGACAAGATCAAATAGTATAAAGTGGTAATGGATTTCAGGCGCCGGTAAAGGAATTATAAAGTATTTAATTGTAACTAGGATAGAGCCAATTGTGTGGGAGGTACAAGAAGGGGAATGGCTAAAGCGTAAATTTTTTTTATGTTTAAAGTGACTATAAAAACATTTTTTAATACCAAATTGCAAAAGATTTTCACTACCCATAAGGATGTTATGTCGGTTTTATTGTAACCAAAGTTTATGTCACTTTGTGTGGGAGGTACCAGAAGGGGTGTGGCAATATGGCCCATATGTAACCTCTATAAAAGCTTTGCTAAATATCAAATATCACAGTATTCCGATAATCAGTATAGAAGTTATAACAGCTTTAATTTTGAGTGATTTGTGTAGGAGGTACTGGAAGGGGCGTGGCAAAACCTGTCATATCTTTGTATACTTAAAGCGATTATAAAAACATTTTCAAATACCAAAATATAGTTGATTCCGAATATCCGTGTGGAAGTTATACGGGTTTTTATTTAACAGTGAAATATGGGCTATTTGCCGAAGGGGCGTGCTAATTTCGCCCATCTTCGAACTTAAACTAAGTTTGGAAAAAATATTGCCATGTGCAAAGTTTGAATCGATTCCATAACTCCTTTTGAGAGTTATCGTGTACACAAGCCAGACAGACGGACATGGCTCAAACACCAGAACATTTTTAGCCCCCAGGAATTTCACATTTCAATTTTTTAATGCCAATATTAGGAATGCTTACACAAAGATTTATTGTACAACTTGTAATCTAATTCTATGTATGTGAAGACTTTTCAGAGAAAAATACAGCTGCATTAAATATTAGTTTTTAGTAATTGACAAAAACTCTTTTTCACCAGAAAATGTTTAAATTTTTAAGTTTTCGGCATTACCCGTATCTGTCACTGTCAATCGCTGCGGTCAATTTTGATTACATTTATTCTTATTTTTACAAGGTAAGGATTGAAGAGCAAAACAGATCCTTTTCAGAAAAAATAGTTCGAAGTTCTGCAGTGGAATAAAACGTTTTGTTTCGTATGTCTCAATTTTGGTCCCAGAGAGAATGGAGAAGAAAACGAAATGTTTGTGGTGTCAGAATTTGATAGATGGAAATTACAATTCCGTGTGGATTTTTCTCATTGATGATGGGCGAGGCCGGGTGTATTTAATAAGATCAATTGGTAATTACTATAAAATTTGCAATCAATTTAGAAGGAGAAGAACGATTTTTGTTTCGTATATCGTTCTTTAAGTAGTTAAGTTCTTGCATAAAATTATTATTTTGGGAAAAATAAGATGTAACATATTCCAATAGTTAGATTTATGCCTATTTAATGTCGGGCTAAAAGAATGGACTTCAAAGGGAAATGAAAGAAAAAACATAGGCCATTTTTGTTCACTGCGTGACACACAAAATAAATTTTTAAATTTCAGAAACTATTGTGCTATGGGTAATTCCATTAGAAAACAACCACAAATCATATACAGGGTTTTCCAACAGGAGGTGTTATTTTTAATCACCCTGTAGCTGTCACTTTTCAAGCTTTTATTCTTTGACAGTTGACAAGTAGAAACTACGCCATTACAAAAAATGGAACGATACACGCTTCAACAACGCATTGAAATTATTAAAATTCATGAATGAAAATGATCCGGAATTAAATCGAAAAATCATCTTGACTGATTAGGCCCATTTCCACCTCGGTGGCTACGTCAACAGGCAAAATTGTCGCATCTGGGGCTCGGAAAACCCAAGAGTTATTGTTGAGAAGCCTCTCCATCCTCATCGTGTGACTGTTTGGTGCGGTTTATGGTCCGGCGGGGTCATTGGACCTTACTTTTTCGAAAATGAGGTTGGATCAACAGTTACGGTGAATGGATTGCGCTATCGAGAGATGATTAATGATTTTTTATGGTCGGAGTTGGATGGTATGGATGTGGACAACGTTTACTTTCAGCAAGACGGCGCTACGTGCCACACACGCAAAGAAATCATTGCTCGTTTACGGGAAAAGTTTCCTGACCGTGTTATCTCTCGAAGAGGTGATCACAATTGGCCACCGAGATCTTGTGATTTAACACCTTGCGACTTCTTCCTTTGGGGCCACGAGAAAGATAAGGTCTACGCCAACAACCCAGCGTCGATTCAAGACCTCAAAGATAGAATTCGTGAGGCTATCGAGGACACAGGGCAGCCACTTTGCGATTTGGTTATGGAAAATTTCATGAAAAGGATATAGTCCTGTAAGCGTTGTCGTGGTGGCCATTTGGCTGATGTTGTTCTTCATTATTAACGGCATACCTTCCACTTTATTATGAAATAAACATCCGATCATTTATCTCCAAAAATGGCATTTTTCTTTGAATACCAAAATGACACCTCTTGTTGGAAAACCTTGTATTTGGATATTCGTGTCCGATTATGATGAAATCAGGCACGTACATTCTACTACTGGTTGCAGGTAATATATATATAAAATTTACCGCAGTTCAAAGTAGTACGTGGTTGGAGTTTTACAGTCGTCCAAATTGGTGTTCTTGGGCGTTTTGTGAAGAGATGGCTTCCTTAACGATATCTAATCTTTGGACCGCATCATCAGATTTTAACGAAATGGTATCATCTGAAAGGTGTTCACTTCCTCTTTCCGAATAGTATGTGGTTGGAGTTTTACAGTCGTCCAAATTGGTGTTCTTGGGCGTTTTGTGAAGATATGGCTTCCTTAACGATATCTAATCTTTGGACCGCATCATCAGATTTTTACGAAATGGTATCATCTGAAAGGTGTTCACTTCCTCTTTCCGAATATTTGACGTTCAAGGACTCCAAAAATGTAAAGGGATCTTAATCCAGAGTATACCGAAAACCATATTTTAATTTTCTTATTTCTTTATATATCTTAGATTATCTCTGCAAAATATGAAAAAATAGGAGTTGAGTGATCATAGGTTCAAAAACTAAAAACGTTTTTCAAAGTGATTATCTATTAAAGTAGGGCAAAGGTTCAGTTATTGGGTTATTCACACATGCGATCTTAGGAAAAATAAATTTAGAAAGAAAAGTAAGTCCGTAAACTTACTTAAGCTCTAAAAAATATACAAAACGCTAATTGATTTAATTGCGGTGGACTAATATATTCTACAGGGCAAGTAACTTGCTAGACAGGAAAGTTAGTTTCGAAAGACTTCGGGGAGCTGAATGTTTCAGACGTGGCTGTTATCAAACTTAATGTTCAGTTTCAGAATTTATAGTCCCAATGGTATGGAGAAAATCAAACGAAGAATTGGAACTACAAAACCTGAAACCGAACATTAAGTTTGATAATGCCCACGTCTTGGCTTATGGCGACAAATAGTCTCGAAAAATTTGTATTTTTTAAGGAATCTATATATATAAAAATGAATCTGTGTTTGTAAGTTTGTGGGTTTGTTTGTTTGTTTGTTTGTTTGTTTGTTTGTTCTTTATAGCAGCCTAAACTACTGGACCGATCTTCTTGAAATTTTCACAGTATGTTCATGCGGAACCGGTGGTGAAAATAGGCTATATAAATTTTTGATATTTTCAGTGGGCGTGACACCTCCCACACAAATTGGGGAATTATTCGTTTTTTATAAATTAGCATATTCGGAATACTGTTGCAACTAGAGTCTTGAATTTTTGTGAAAGTTCACTAATTGTTAGTCTGCACAGTTGTGCCAAAAATGGGCGATATTGGAAAAGTGGGCATAGCACCTCCCATACGAAGTTAAAACCCAATTTTGAATATTGTCAGTTCTAGGACACCTAGAGTGCTGAAATTTTGTGTAGGTGCATTTAGCGTCAATGTGAGTAGTTGTGCCAAAAATGGGTGGTATTGGAAAAGTGGGCGTGGCACCTCCCATACGAAGTTAAAACCTATTATTGACTAATGTCAGTTCTATGGCACCTAGAGTGCTGACATTTTGTGTAAGTCCATCTAGCATCAATGTGCGTAGTTGCACCAAAAATGGGCGGTATTGGAAAAGTGGGCGTGGCACCTCCCATACGAAGTTAAAACCCAATTTTGAATTTTGTCAGTTCTAGGACACCTAGAGTGTTGAAATTTTGTGTAGCGTCAACGTGGGTAGTTGTGTCAAAAATGGGCGGTATTGGAAAAGTGGGCGTGGCACCTCCCATACGAAGGTAAAACCTATTATTGACTATTGTCAGTTCTATGGCACCTAGAGTGCTGAAATTTTGTGTAAGTCCATCTAGCATCAATGTGCGTAGTTGTACCAAAAATGGGGGGTATTGGAAAAGTGGGCGTGGCACCTCCCATACGAAGTTAAAACCCAATTTTGAATATTGTCAGTTCTAGGACACCTAGAGTGTTGAAATGTTGTGTAGGTACATCTAGCGTCAATGTGGTAGTTTTGGCAAAAATGGGCGGTATTGGAAAAGTGGGCGTGGCACCTCCCATACGAAGTTAAAACCTATTATTGACTAATGTCAGTTCTATGGCACCTAGAGTGCTGACATTTTGTGTAAGTCCATCTAGCATCAATGTGCGTAGTTGTACTAAAAATGGGCGGTATTGGAAAAGTGGGCGTGGCACCTCCCATACGAAGTTAAAACCCAATTTTGAATATTGTCAGTTCTAGGACACCTAGAGTGCTGAAATTTTGTGTAAGTGCATCTAGCATCAATGTGCGTAGTTCTGCCTAAAATGGGCGGTATTGGAATAGTGGGCGTGGCACCTCCCATACGAAGTTAAAACCTATTATTGACTAATGTCAGTTCTATGGCACCTAGAGTGCTGACATTTTGTGTAAGTCCATCTGGCATCAATGTGCGTAGTTGTACCAAAAATGGGCGGTATTGGAAAAGTGGGCGTGGCACCTCCCATACGAAGTTAAAACCCAATTTTGAATGTTGTCAGTTCCAGGACACCTAGAGTGCTGAAATTTTATGTAGGTGCATCTAGCGTCAATGCCCGCTATTGGGAAAGTGGGTGTGGCACCTCCCATACGAAGTTATAACCTATTTTCGAATATATTCAGTTCTATGACAGATACAATACTGAAATTTTGTGTGAGTGCATCTAGCATAAACCTGCTTAGTTGTGCCAAAAATGGGCGGTATTGGAAAAATGGACGTGCTAACTCACATACGTTCGTATATATTGTCAGTTCTATAACACCTAGAGTGCTGAAAATTTGTGTTAGTAGATCCAGTGTAAATAGTTGTGCAAAGATGGGCGGAAAGGGGCCGTGACCCTTCCCATTCGAAATTAAAAACCGTTTTAGAGTATATTCGACGCCAATATTCCTATATTGTTGTGTGAGTTAATACAAATATAATATAGAAATAACAAAGGGTGATTTTCTATTATCTTAGCTATTATCTTTTTGGCAACACTGGTTTAAACAGCTGACGCACGTTTCGTGTTTTGTTTCACTGTCAAACATCTTCAGTTTGGTCTATAATTTAACCATGAATCATCTTACAAACGAACAACGCTTGCAAATTATTGAATTTTATTATCTATTAAGAAAGTTCATCGCGCGCTTCCATTTTATGGTCAGTTTAATCGACGCATTGAAGCGGCTATTCGGGCTATTGTGACTAAATTTCGCACCAAATTTACATTGTTGGACATTAAACCACCAACACGCTTACGTAGAGTGCGAACTGAAGAAAATATCGCAGCTGTATCGGCCAGTGTTAATGATGACCATCAATTATCGATTCGTCGCCGTTCGCAGCAATTGGGCCTCTGTTACTCAAAAACGTGGAAATGCCAAAATTGGACTAAGCGGATGGACCATTTGAGGCGCAGTCAAGGTCAACATTTGCATGAAATAATCTTCAAACATTAAATTAAATATATGGACCGTACAATCGATTCAAATAAAGATTTCATACATTTTTCTGAATTTTTTGTGTTTTTTTTTGAAAAACTTTCCTATAGCTTTTAAAAAATCACCCTTTATACAATACAATATACAAATGGGCGGGATTTGAAAGATGGGGTATTTTTTATTAGAAATTTGTAAAATTACACGTTTTCTTTTTTAGCACAATAGTAAAGAAAGGTTAAAAAGGTAATATTCATTCGTCAAAAGCCGACTTAAGTCAAAAAATGGAAATTATATTAATTTTTTAGTTTGTGTGTTGTTTGATTAGTGAACAATTTGATTGACTTTTTATGTGTGTTTGAATGTTGTACATTCGAATTCCAGGTATTCCGTATTCCAGTAAGTTCTTCTTACGTTGACATTTTTTTGTTTTGGTAATGGAAAGGAGGAGAATCACATTCAACCTAAAATCAATTTTATTTTTTACAATTCTTCCTTTATTCGCCGCAAACTAAAGCTCTGTTCTTCAAAATTCTCCATGGAACATATCCATTCTTTTAGTATCTCAGGGAAGTACCTTGATTATAAGTGGTACATATATTACCGATCACAAGAAAAACAATATAAAACCTGATTTTAATTTCCGTTTGTTCTTTTGCCTGGCGAAGCGGGCGGGGGTTCAGCTAGTTCTGAATAAAGAAGGTTATTTGAGGATATTTCTGAAAAAATTGAAGTGAAGCGAGAAAAAACTTGGTCTTCAGGACAACTTCAAATTTTATCAGGAGTGGCTTCTCTATGAATGTCCAAAAGTGCTTCATCCTACTCCCCAATCCCCAGGCACCATAGAAAACTTGTGGGATGTATTGGACTGCCGTATTCGCCGCCACTCAATAACTTCTACATCAGAACAGAAAAAAACAAGTAAGGAAAGGCTAAAGTCGGGCGGGGCCGACTATATAATACCCTACACCACTCCCTGCGTATGTACCTCGCTTTGATTACTAAACCCAGGTATTTCATGGGAGCAATTTTATACAGTTCATACAAATTATATAAATTATATTCATATAATTTATATGCTATAAATTCATCTTTAGTCAAATTTAACAAATATGATAAATAATATGGTAACAGTAGTATACCAAAGTCATTTCAAAGTATGGACATATGGGCATCACCCAAAACAATTCTCATTGCAATTCAATTCGGTAAAAAGTGAAATCGGGAAGGATTTTTGCATCCTGTAAATGTATGTGTTTGACAAAAAATGTTAAATCGGAAAGGACATTTGTATGGGGGTATATTGAAACCTGGAACGATGTGACCCGCTTTCACCATGTATGTTTATTGGTGAAATATAATATGTAAAGTTTGGCCAAAATCGGTTAAAGATTCGGAAGCGACATTTGTATGGGGGCTATATCTAAATCTGAACCGATCTTACCCACTTTCACCATAGGTTTTTTAGTTGGATTATAAGATGTTGTGCCAATTTTAAAGAAAAACGGGTACAATGTTTGGATTTAGAGCGGAAAAAGTGAAATCGGGAGCGACATTTGTATGGGGGCTATATCTAAATCTGAACCGATCTTACCCAATTTTTGCATACGTGTTTCTAGTTGGATTATAAGATGTTCTGCCAAATTTAAAGAAAATCGGATACAATATGTCGTTTTTAGAGCGGAAAATGTCAAAACGGGAGCGACATTTCTATGGGGGCTATATCTAAATCTGAACCGATTTTACCCAATTTTTGCATACGTGTTTCTAGTTGGATTATAAGATGTTCTGCCAAATTTAAAGAAAATCGGATACAATATGTCGTTTTTAGAGCGGAAAATGTCAAAACGGGAGCGACATTTCTATGGGGGCTATATCTAAATCTGAACCGATCTTACCCAATTTTTGCATACGTGTTTCTAGTTGCAATATAAGATGTTCTGCAAAATTTAAAGAAAACCGGGTACAATATGTCGTTTCTAGAACGGAAAATGTCAAATCGGGAGCGACATTTGTATGGGGGCTATATCTAAATCTGAACCGATCTTACCCAATTTTTGCATACGTGTTTCTAGCTGGATTATAAGATGTTCTGCAAAATTTAAAGAAACCCGGGTACAATATGTCGTTTTTAGAGCGGAAAATGTCAAATCGGGAGCGACATTTGTATGGGGGCTATATCTAAATCTGAACCGATTTTACCCAATTTTTGCATACGTGTTTCTAGTTGGATTATAAGATGTTCTGCCAAATTTAAAGAAAATCGGGTACAATATGTCGTTTTTAGAGCGGAAAATGTCAAATCGGGAGCGACATTTGTATGGGGGCTATATCTAAATCTGAACCGATCTTACCCAATTTTTGCATACGTGTTTCTAGTTGGATTATAAGATGTTCTGCAAAATTTAAAGAAAACCGGGTACAATATGTCGTTTCTAGAACGGAAAATGTCAAATCGGGAGCGACATTTGTATGGGGGCTATATCTAAATCTGAACCGATCTTACCCAATTTTTGCATACGTGTTTCTAGCTGGATTATAAGATGCTGTGCCAATTTTAAAGAAAATCGGGTACAATATGTGGTTTCTAAAGCGGAAAAAGTGAAATAGGGAGCGACATTTGTATGGGGGCTATATCTAAATCTGAACCGATCTTACCCAATTTCGGCATAGGTGTTTCTAGTCAGATTATAAGATGTTGTACCAAATTTAAAGAAAATCGGGTACAATATGTGGTTTCTAGAGCGGAAAATGTCAAATCGGGACCGACATTTGTATGGGGGCTATATCTAAATCTGAACCGATTTCCTCCAAATTCAATACCAATGGTCCTTGGCCAGAAAAAATAACTTCTGCCGAGTTTTATGACAATCGGACAACAATTGCGACCTGTAGAGTGCGAACAAGCTTAGATGGACAGCAGACGGACGGACGGACGGACGGACGGACGGACGGACAGACAGACATCGTTAAATCGACTCAGCTGGCGATTCTAAGCCGATCCGTATACTTAAAGGTGGGTCTAGCTCAATTATTTCTTGGTGTTACAAACATTTGGTGGAAAACTAACTTATAATACCCTAGACCACGAAGTGGTGTAGGGTATAAACAAGTAAGGAAAGGCTAAAGTCGGGCGGGGCCGACTATATAATACCCTACACCACTCCCTGCGTATGTACCTCGCTTTGATTACTAAACCCAGGTATTTCATGGGAGCAACTTTATGTAGTTCATACAAATTATATAAATTATATTCATATAATTTATATGCTATAAATTCATCTTTAGTCAAATTTAACGAATATGGTAAATAATATGGTAATTGATCCAATTGTCCGACAGACAAATACAAATTATACAGTAGTATACAAAAGTTATACCAAAGTATGGACATATGGGCATCACCCAAACAATTCTCATTGCAATTTAATTCGGTAAAAAAGTGAAATCGGGAAAGATTTTTGCATTCTGTAAATGTATGTGTTTGACAAAAAATGTTAAATCGGAAAGGACATATGTATGGGGGTATATTGAAACCTGGAACGATGTGACCCGCTTTCACCATGTCTGTTTATTGGTGAAATATAATATGTAAAATTTGGCCAAAATCAGTAAAACATTCGGGAGCAACATTTGTATGAGGGCTATATCTAAATCTGAACCGATCTTACCCACTTTCACCATAGGTTTTTTAGTTGGATTATAAGATGTTGTGCCAATTTTAAAGAAAATATGCACAATATGTGGATTTTAGAGTAGAAAAAGTCAAATCGGGGGCTACATTTGTATGGGGGCTAAAATCTGAACCGATCATACCCACTTTCAGCGTAGGTGTTTATAGTTCGATTATAAAATGTTGTGCCAATTTTAAAGAAAATCGGGTAAAATATGTGGTTTCTAAAGCGGAAAAGTGAAATCGATAGCGACATTTGTATGGGGGCTATACCTAAATCTGAACCGATCTTACCCAATTTTTGCATCCGTATTTCTAGTTGGATTATAAGATGTTCTGAAAAATTTAAAGAAAATCGGGTACAATATGTCGTTTCTAGAGCGGAAAATGTCAAATCGGGAGCGACATTTGTATGGAGGCTATATCTAAATCTGAACCGATCCTACCCAATTTTTGCATACGTGTTTCTAGTTCGATTATAAGATGTTCTGCTAAATTTAAAGAAAATCGGGTACAATATGACGTTTCTAGAGCGGAAAATGTCAAATCGGGAGCGACATTTGAATGGGGGCTATATCTAAATCTGAACCGATCTTACCCAATTTTTGCATACACGTTTCTAGTTGAATTATAAGATGTTCTGCCAAATTTAAAGAAAATCGGGTACAATATGTCGTTTCTAGAGCGGAAAATGTCAAATCGGGAGCGACATTTGTATGGGGGCTATATCTAAATCTGAACCGATCTTACCCAATTTTTGCATACATGTTTCTAGTTGGATTATAAGATGTTCTGCAAAATGGAAAGAAAATCGGGTACAATATGTCGTTTCTAGAGCGGAAAATGTCAAATCGGGAGCGACATTTGTATGGGGGCTATATCTAAATCTGAACCGATCTTACCCAATTTTTGCATACATGTTTCTAGTTGGATTATAAGATGTTCTGCCAAATTTAAAGAAAATCGGGTACAATATGTCGTTTCTAGAGCGGAAAATGTCAAATCGGGAGCGACATTTGTATGGGGGCTATATCTAAATCTGAACCGATCTTACCCAATTTTTGCATACATGTTTCTAGTTGGATTATAAGATGTTCTGCCAAATTTAAAGAAAATCGGGTACAATATGTCGTTTCTAGAGCGGAAAATGTCAAATCGGGAGCGACATTTGTATGGGGGCTATATCTAAATCTGAACCGATCTTACCCAATTTTTGCATACATGTTTCTAGTTGGATTATAAGATGTTCTGCCAAATTTAAACAAAATCGGGTACAATATGTCGTTTCTAAAGCGTAAAATGTCAAATCGGGAGCGACATTTGTATGGGGGCTATATCTAAATCTGAACCGATTTCCTCCAAATTCAATACCGATGGTCCTTGGAAAGAAAAAATAACTTCTGCCAAGTTTCATGACAATCGGACAACAATTGCGACCTGTAGAGTGCGAACAAGCTTAGATGGACAGCAGACGGACAGACGGACAGACGGACAGACGGACAGACGGACAGACGGACGGACAGACAGACATCGTTAAATCGACTCAGCTGGTGATTCTAAGCCGATCGGTATACTTAAAGGTGGGTCTAGCTCGATTATTTCTTGGTGTTACAAACATTTGGCGCGAAACTAACTTATAATACCCTAGACCACGAAGTGGTGTAGGGTATAAAAACGATTACTTGAAGAATGGGATAAAACACGAATTTCCTGTACCAGGAAAATCGTGGAAAATAATAAATACTAAATGTTCACAAAAAGTTGTTTTTGTCCTCTTAATTGTATTTTTTTTTAAGAAAAACCGAATATTAATGACGCTATGATTTTTGATATAAATGAAGTAATGCGTTGTTTTTTTTATACCCTACACCACTTCGTGTACTAGGGTATTATAAGTTAGTTTCGCGCCAAATGTTTGTAACACCAAGAAATAATCGAGCTAGACCCACCTTTAAGTATACCGATCGGCTTAGAATCACCAGCTGAGTCGATTTAACGATGTCTGTCTGTCCGTCTGTCCGTCTGTCCGTCCGTCTGCTGTCCATCTAAGCTTGTTCGCACTCTACAGGTCGCAATTGTTGTCCGATTGTCATGAAACTTAGCAGAATTTATTTTTTCTGGCCAAGGACCATCGGTATTGAATTTGGAGGAAATCGGTTCAGATTTAGATATAGCCCCCATACAAATGTCGCTCCCGATTTGACATTTTCCGCTCTATAAACGACATTTTGTACCCGATTTTCTTTAAATTTGGCAGAACATCTTATAATCTAACTAGAAACACGTATGCAAAAATTGGGTAAGATCGGTTCAGATTTAGATATATCCCCCATACAAATGTCCCTCCCCGATTTGACTTTTTCCGCTCTAAAATCCACAATAGTGTACCAGTTTTTCTTTAAAATTGGTACAAACATCTTAGAATCCAACTAAAAAAACCTATGGTGAAAGTGAATGAGATCGGTTCAGATTTAGATTATAGCCCTCATACAAATGTTGCTCCCGAATGTTTAACCGATTTTGGCCAAATTTTACATATTATATTTCACCCATAAACAGACATGGTGAAAGCGGGTCACGTCGTTCCAGGTTTCAATATACCCCCGTACAAATGTTCTTTCCGGTTTAAACATTTTTTGTCCAAACACATACATTCACAGGATGCAAAAATCCTTCCCGATTTCAATTTTTTACCGAATTGAATTGCAATGAGAATTGTTTGGGTGATGCCCATATGTCCATACTTTGGTATGACTTTGGTATACTACTGTATAATTTGTATTTGTCTGTCGGACAATTGGATCAATTACCATATTATTTTACCATATTCGTTAAGTTTGACTAAAAATGAATTTATAGCTTATAAATTATATGAATATAATTTGTATAGGGTGTTTTTTATTGAGGTATAGAACTTCGAATTGAAATAAAACACAAGAAAATCGTTTTAATGTCCATCAATTTGGCTTTATTGGAAGGATAATTTTATGCCATTAATGTTTAAATATGATTTCGGGCATGTTGCCGCCGCGGCTGGCTCGAATATAGCCCAATTCTACAGGTCCAATTTTCAACCACTTTCTCCAATTGCTGTGCAGCTCCAATTGCTGTGCACGGTGGCGAATCGATTCATTCGGGTCCTCTTCAACACTTTGCTCTACAGCGGCAATTGTTTCTTCGGTGCGCACTGTTCGACGTCTCTGCGGATGCGTATTATCACATATAGTAAACGTAGTGCGAAAACGATCCATGGGTTAACCGAATTAATTGCTCTGATGGACGATTATGTCGACCATAAAATGGTGAACTTCGCGAACTGAACCATTACTTTCGAAATAAATTTGCACGATTTGCAAGCGTTGTTCTTTTGTCAACCTGTTCATGATGAAATGGCAAACCAAACTAAATATTAATCACTTGACAGCTGACAAAATGGCCGCCAGTTAAAAAAGTGATGCCAACTTAAAGTTCTATACCCCAATAAAAAACACCCTTTATGAACTACATAAAATTGCTCCCATGAAATACATGGGTTTAGTAATCAAAGCGGGGTACATACGCAGGGTGTGGTGTAGGGTAATTATATAGTCGGCCCGCCCGACCTTTAGCCTTTCCTTACTTGTTTTTGATATAAATGAAGTAATGCGTTGTTTTTATACCCTACACCACTTCGTGGACTAGGGTATTATAAGTTAGTTTCGCGCCAAATGTTTGTAACACCAAGAAATAATTGACC